>MU780036.1:52006-85652 GCA_026770625.1 Nicotiana glauca | reverse complement strand
ATATATATATATATATATATATATATATATATATATATATATATATATATATATATATATATATATATATATATATATATATATATAGATCGGGCTACACGCCGTAGCAGTATACGGTATGGATCAGGCTGCATGACGTAGCAGTGTAAGTAAATTATCGGACTTTGAGAGGAGTAATTGAGTAGTGTACTGGTTTGAGGGATATTCACCTGTTTTTCCTCACTTAGCTTCTGTTTACTGCATTTACTATTTGATATAGAACTGTGTGATGTTTTTACGAGTTTTTTTATCTTCAGTCGTTATTTATTTCTATTACTCACTGAGTAGAAGTACTCACTTTACTCCCTGCACCTTGTGTGCAGATAAGGGTATCCAGGAGGCTCAGTAGAGCATTTTGCTATTGCTCGGATTTGACACCGGAGTTATCGAGGTAGCTGCATGGCATCTGCAGGAACCGATTCCTCCCCTTATCCCCTTTTTTCCGCATTTTAGACTTTTATATGTATAGGCTGCTAGTTAGTTGTATGTAGAGGCTCTAGAATTGTGACACCAGATCTTTTGGGATGTTTTTTGGCATTATTATGGTTTTCCGCTATGCTTTTATCAACCTTAACAGACTAAAATCATGTTTTACTGATGACTTAACTCTATTAATTGGCAATGAGTTTCGTACTTGGGTTGAGAGTGTTAAAATGGTCGGGCTTGCCTAGCATGGTGTTGGGTGCCATCACGACCAGGATTGGGGTCGTGACAAGTTGGTATCAGAGCCTAGGTTACTAGTAGATTCTCGCGGATCTGTACAGAGACGTCTGTACTTATCCCCGGGAGGCTGCAAACCTTTAGGAAAAAAAATTGCACATTCTTGAAATTCTTGTCATGCGAACTTGTTGGTCCGAATACTAAACTTCCCTTTATTCTATTCTCTCACATATGGTGAGGACATGAGCTACCGAACGTGGCGGACTACCACCAGTACCACCCACTGAGGCTACTAGAGGCCGTGGATACGGCCGTTATCGTGGTCGTGGTAGAGGCAGAGCAGTAGGGGCAGCACCTATGGATCCTTTAGTTGCCCCAGATCAGGACCAGGCTCCAGCAGCACCAGTTCAGGCACTAGCTGTGCCCATTGTGAAACCGGGTCTCCAGGAGACATTGGCCAGGATACTGACAGTTTGTACGAGTGTAGCTCAGGTTTTCTCAGCCACCACAGTAGCAGCAACTACTTCACAGGCCGGGGGAGGCAATCAGACCCCCGCTTCTCGCACGCCTGAGCAGGGATTATAGGGGTTACAGACTCCAGAGGCACCTCCAGCTCAGCCAGTGGTGTACCAGCTCAGGAGTATAGGGTTCCAGTTATGCCCGAGGACGAGCAGCATCACCTCGAAAGGTTTGGTAGACTCCAGCCTCCGACATTTAGTGGAGCTGAGGGCGAAGATGCCCGGGGTTTTCTTGATAGATGTCAGCGGATGCTCCGCACAGCGGGGATTCTTGAGACCAGCGGTGTATCTTTCACTACATTTCAGTTTACTAGAGTAGCCTTACATGGTGGGAGGCATATGAGCGACGTAGGCCGGTTGGTGCAGCACCTTTGATATGGCAGCAGTTCTCCACTCTCTTCCTGGAGAAGTATGTACTGCAGTCTCACATGGAGGAGCTGCACAGTCAGTTTGAGGAGTTAAGGTAGGGAGAGATGTCAGTGACACAGTATGAGATGAGATTTTCGGAGTTATCTCGACATGCAGCTTGGTTGGTCCCGACGGACCGTGAGCGTATCCGGAGGTTTGTTGATGGTCTCCACTACCCTCTTTGTATTCTTATGAGTAGAGTGTGAGTGATGGGTGCTACTTTCGAGGAGGTGATGGATATATCTCGGGATACTGAGTCAGTTCGCCGCCTGGATCATGAGGAGAGGGAGGCCAAGAGGCCTCGAGGTTTTGGTAGTCATAGTGGCGCTCTTTCGAGGGGCCAGTTTCAGCAAGGCTGGGGACGTTCTTTCAGGCCCGCACAGTCAGCTAGACCTGAGTATCGTGGTGGATCTTCTGGTGGGGGTTATCATGGCTCTTATCAAATTCAGCAATCTTTCAGTGCACTTCCAGCACAGATTTCGTCTCATGCCCCATCTGTTCAGGGTTCATGCAGGCCGAGTGCATCAGTTAGCCACTCTAGCGCGAGGGGTTCCCTTCAGTCCCAGTTCCTAGCACCCGAGAGTTGCTATGAGTGTGGTGAGTTCAGGCATAAGCGGAGGGAGTGTCCTCGCCGTGCGGCCATTTCATCTCAACAGAGGGGTCAGCCCTCATCTTCTGGCCCAATATCTTCAGCACCCGCCCGCCAACTAGGGGTGAGGGACATGCAATCAGGGGTTGTCCCAGAGGGGGAGGCCAATCGGACGGTGGTCAGGCCCGCTTCTATGCTCTTCAGGACAGGTCAGATGCTATTACCTCGTATGCTGTTATCACATGTATTATTTTAGTCTGCCACAAGTATGCCTCAATTTTATTTGATCCCGGTTCCACCTATTCCTATGTGTCTTCTTATTCTGCTTATCATTTGGGTATGACCCGAGGGTGTCTTGCTTTACCTGTTCATGTATCTACCCCAGTGGGTGATACTATTGTTGTAGAAAATGTATATCGGTCGTGTTTAGTGACTATTGGGGATCTGGAGACCCGAGTTGATTTGTTGATGTTGAGCATGGTAGATTTTGATGTTATTGTGGGCATGGAGTGGTTATCTCCATGCCATGCTATTCTAGACTGTCACGCTAAGACACTCATATTGGCTATACTGTGTATTCCGAGGATCCAGTGGCGTGGTATGACTGACTATGTGCCCAGCAGGGTGATTTCTTTCCTAAGGCCCAGCGGATGGTTGGGAAAGGTTGTCTATCATATTTGGCTTTTGTGAGGGATGTGGGAGCTGAGACTCCCAGTCTCGATTCTGTTCTTGTTGTGAGAGAGTTCCCTAATGTTGTCACGACCCCAATCCCGATCGTGATGGCGCCCAACACAATTGCTAGGCAAGCCCGACCATATAACACTCACAACCCAATCACACATCCCATTACCAATTTATAGCATTAAATTAACAGTTTAACAAGTCTATTAACAAATAATTTAGATAGAGACAGTATGAAACACTGACATAAGCAACATCTCCCCAAAGATCTGGGGTCATGAGTCTAGAGCCTCTAATAACACAGAATAATAAATCCTCAGTAATACTGATGTTCTAAAATGCGGAAAGATAGAATGGATAAGGGGAGGAGTCGGGTCCTGCGGACATCAGGCAGCTACCTCGGCAACTCCTGAAAGCTCTGGAAGCAGCAAACAGCTCGACTAAGCTCCCGGAACAGCTGAATCTGCACACATGGTGCAGGGAGTAAAGTGAGTACTTCCAACTCAGTGGTAATAGACATATATAATGGCTGACAGTAAGAAATCCCGAAATATAAAAATGAAATGCTATAACCAATAATTCTACACATTTAACGGTGGAACAACATCAGGTAATGATAGGTAAAACAGATAGATATCGATGCATGAATGCAACACAATGCACATGACCGCTACGGCGCGCAGCCCGATCCATTTGGGTACCCGCGCTCACTGTGGGGTTTTAGACTCCGGAAGGGCTCCTATAGCCCAAGCGCAATATCATCGTAGAATTTGCTACGGCGTGCAGCCCGATCCATAATCAGTCCAGCTATATGTATTCAAGCCACACAGGCACAGTCAAGTTTATCATTTTCAATTCTAATTATTAGAAATTATAGATTAAGTGTTTAAAACCTTAGAAGTCTACTAAGAATTTCAAGACAGTGTTTAACTCAGGATTGGTATCATGAAAACATGTCAAACATCATGGAGACAGTGATAATAATCCCTAAGGGATACAAATAATTGGCATACAGCCCAAATATACTCATAACCATCCAAGTATGAGGTTTAGCAACCAATTTCTAGCTAATGACACAGTAGGAACATCACTCGGACGGACTAAGACATAGTCCCCAATCACAAACAACCCCACACTCGGTGTAGAGTACGTGTCTCTCCTCAATATAGCGTAACAGTGTAATACACCGGGGTTTCAAACCCTCAGGTCATCATCTACATCTATTACTCCCCTCAAACCGGCCACAAGACTAGTCCCCTATGCCTTTACCTCTCGAATCCACCTCCTCGCGCGTCAAATCTGGTCAAAACCACAACGAATACATTACAATAGGACAAAGAAACATAACCCAATCAAAAGAATTCGAAAAACCCCAAAAATCATGAAGTTGGCAAAACCCGAGCCCCGGGCCCACTTCTCGAAGAATTACAAAATTCACATCACCAGATTCCTCGTCTCGCCACGAGTCCGTACATATAAAATTCATCAAAATTGTAGTCCAAATGCTCCCTCAAATCCCAATTTCTCATTTAAAAACCCAAGCCCTAGTTCTCAAATATTTCACCCAATTTTCCAACAATCAAAGGTAGATTCTTCAACAAAATAGCGTTTCTAGGTCACGAGACTTACCTCCAGTCGATTCCCGTCAAAACTCTCTTCAATTTCTACCCAAAAGCTCATGAGGTGGTTCAAAAATGGAAGAAATATCAAATGGGTCGTGGATGAAATGTCTTTAATTAACCCTTACTGAATGCCCAGTTCCTTCTATGGGAACGCGAGGTTCCTCTCACGTTCGCGATGTACAATTTTCCCCTCTGACAAAAATGCCCTTCGCGAATGCATCTGGTCTCCCTTGAACGCGAAGGCTCAGGCCCCCAGACCTATGCAAACGCGTCTCCTCAATCGCGAACGCGAAGAGTAACCAGGCTGGGCCCCTACCTCCTTCTACGCGAACCCGTGCCCAGCACCACGAACACGATTCACCATGGCTCTGAACTACGCAAATGCGTAGCCCAAACGTGAACGCGATGAACAACTTCCTGCCCTCTCAACTTAACTCTACGCGTCCGTGACACATACCATGCGAACGCGATGAACAAATTCTCTGTAACCCCACAGCTGGAAAACCAGCAATCACACGAGTCCAAAAATGATCCGTTTGATCACCCGAAATCACCCCGAGGCCCCCGGGACCTCAACCAAAAACACCAACCTACCCCAAAACATCATACAAACTTGTTCCAATCATCAAAACACGTCAAACAACACAAAAATCATCAATTCACCACGGATTCAAGCCTAAGTTTCTTCAAAACTTCCGAAACACACATTCGATCAAAAACCCAACCAAATGACGTCCAAATGACTTGAATTTTTACCTACACATCTAAAATCACCTAACGGAGCTACTGCAACTAATCTCACCTACCAACCGAAATTTGCCAAAATTCAAACTTCGCCAATTCAAGCCTAACCGGACCTCCAAATTTGATTCCGATCGTGCTCCTGAGTCACAAATTATCCCCCGAAGCTAAACAAATCACCGGAATTCACATTCGAGCCCTCTGACTAAAAAGTCAACTTCTAGTTGACTTTTCCAAAATAAGCTTCCTTCTAAGAGGCTAAGTGCCTCATTTCCAACTAAAACCGATTCAATTCTACCCGATCAACTAAAATACTGATATTGAAACATAGAGCAACATTAATATGGGGGAAATGGGGCGGTAACTCACGTGACGACGGACCGGGTCGTCACATCCTCCCCAACTAAAACAAATGCTCGTCCTCGAGCGGGTCAAGAAACATGCCTGGAGTCTCAAACAAGTGAGGATATCTGCTCCGCATCTCCCGCTTGGTATCCCAAGTAGCCTCCTCCACGGGCCGACCTCTCCACTGAACCTTCACCGAAGCTATATCCTTTGATGTCAATCTTCGAACCTGACGACCCAAAATAGCCACTGTCTCCACATCATAGGTCAAATCATCATCTAACTGAACCGTACTGAAGTCTAACACATGAGACGGGTCTCCAACATACTTCCGGAGCATAGAAACATGAAATACCGGATGAACCCCTAATAAGCTGGGTGGGAAAGCAAGCATATAGGTCACCTCCCCAATCCTCCTAAGTGTCTGAAAAGGGCCAATGAACCGTGGACTCAGCTTCCCTTTCTTTCCAAATCTCATAACGCCCTTCATAGGTGAAACCTTCAACAAGACCTTCTCGCCCACCACATAAGATACATCTCGAACCTTCCTGTCTGCATAACTCTTTTGATGCGACTGAGCTGTACGAAGTCTCTCCTGGATCACTTTCACCTTATCTAAGGCATCCTGGACCAACCCTGTCCCTAATAGCCTAGCCTCGCCGGGCTCAAACCAACCAACCGGAGATCTACAATGTCTCCCATATAAGGCCTCATATGGTGCCATCTGGATGCTGGACAGATAGCTGTTGTTGTAAGCAAACTCCGCAAGTGGCAAGAAATCAGCCCAACAACCTCCAAAATCAATAACACAGGCACGCAACATGTACTCCAATATCTGAATAGTATGCTCGGATTGCCCGTCCGTCTGAGGATGAAATACTGTGCTAAACTCTACCTGTGTGCCCGACTCTCGCTGAAAAGTCCTCAAAAACTGGGAAGTAAACTGAGTACCCCTATCTGAGATAATAGAAACTGGGACCCCATGCAACCGTACAATCTCCCAGATAAAAATCTCTGCTAACTGCTCCGAAGAGTAGGTAGTACACACCGGAATGAAGTGCGCGGACTTGGTCAGCCGATCCAGAATCACCCAAATCGAATCAAACTTCCTCGATGTCCGAGGGGGACCACTCAAAAAATCCATAGTAATCCTCTCTCACTTCCACTTGGGAATATCCATACGCTGAAGTACACCACCGGGCCTCTGATGCTCATACTTGACCTGCTGACAGGTGAGACACCGAGCTACATAACTCACAATATCCTTCTTCATTCTCCTCCACCAGTAATGCTATCTCAAATCCTGATACATCTTCGCGACACCTGGATGAATAGAGTATCGCGAGCTGTGGGCCTCCTCCAATATCAACTTTCGAAGCCCATCCACATTGGGCACGCAAATCCAGCCCTGTATCCTCAACACACCATCACTATCAATAGTCACATCCCTGGCATCATCATGTTGAACCCTATCCTTAAGGACAAGAAAATGCAAATCATCATACTGGCGCTCTTTAGTGCGGTCATACAAGGAAGACCGAGATACCACACAAGCCAACACCCGACTAGGCTCCGAAATATCTAGCCTCACGATCTGATTGGCCAAAGCCTGGACATCAACTGTAAAGGGCCTCTCCCTAATTGGAATGTATGACAAACAACCCATACTCACCGCCTTTCGACTCAAAGCATCGTACACTATATTGGCCTTCCCCGGATGATACAAAATGGTAACGTCATAATCCTTGAGCAACTCAAGCCACCTCCGCTGCCGCAAATTAAGATCCTTCTGTTTGAACAAATGCTGAAGGCTACGATGATCAGTATATACCTCACAAGATACGCCATATAGGTAGTGCCTCCAAATCATCAAAGCATGAATTATAGTAGCCAACTCCAAACCATGTACGGGGTAGTTCTTCTCATAAGGCTTCAACTGACGAGAAGCATATGCAATAACTCTACCTTTCTGCATTAACACACATCCGATCCCAACTCTCGAAGCATCACAATACACAGTGTAAGAACCTGCAGCTGATGGCAACACTAACACTGGAGCTGTGGTCAAAGCTGTCTTGAGCTTCTGAAAGCTCTCCTCGCACTCGTCTGACCATTCAAATGGTGCACCCTTCTGCGTCAACTTGGTCAAGGATGAATCAATAGATGAAAAACCCTAGAAAAACCGTCGATAATACCTTGCCAAACTGAGGAAACTCCGAATCTCCATTGTTGAGGGCGGTCTAGTCCAACTCTGCACCGCCTCTATCTTCTTTGGGTCGACTTGAATACTATCACTAGACACCACGTGTCTCAAAAAAGTCATATACCCAAGCCAGAACTCACTTTTGGAGAACTTTGCATAAAGCTTCTCCTCCCTCAATCTCTGTAATTCCACTCTCAAATGCTAAGCATGCACCTCCTGGCTATGCGAGTACACCAGGATATCATCAATAAAAATGATAACGAATGAATCCAGATACGGCAAAAACACGCTATTCATCAAATGCATGAACGCGGCTGCGGCATTAGTCAGCCCAAAAGACATAACTAAAAACACATAATGCCCATATCTCGTCCTGAAAGCTGTCTTCATAATATCAGAATCTCTAATCTTCATCTAGTGATAGCCTGAACGGAGATCAATCTTTGAGAATACCCTTGCTCCCTGGAGCTGATCAAACAAATCATCAATGCGCGGTAGTGGATACTTGTTCTTCACTATCACCTTGTTCAACTGCCTGTAGTCAATGCATATTCTCATTGTGCCATCTTTCTTCTTCACAAATAAGACCGGCGCACCCCACGACGACACACTAGGATGAATAAACCCCTTATCTAGGAGTTCCTGAAGCTGCTCCTTCAATTCCTTTAACTCAGTTGGTGCCATACGATAGGGGGGAATATAGATAGGCTAAGTGCCCGATACCAGATCAATACCGAAATCAATGTCTCTGTCCGGTGGCATGCCCGACAGGTCTGCTGGAAATACATCTGGGAAATCCCTCACAACGGGCATAGAATCAAGTCTAGGAGTCTTAGCTTCAACATCTCTCACAAAATCCAAGTACGATAGAAAACCTTTCCCAACCATCTGCTGGGCCTTTAGGAAGGAAATCACCCTGATTGGAATATAGTCGGTCATACCTCGCCACTCAATCCTCGGAACACCCGGAATAGCCAACGTAACTGTCTTAGAATGATAGTCAGAAATAGCATGGTATGGAGATAGCCAGTCCATACTTAGAATCACGTCAAAATCTACCATACCCAATAACAAGAAGTCAACTCGGGTCTCCAGAACCCCAATAGTCACCAGACAAGATCGATATACATGATCCACAATAATAGCATCACCCACCGGGGTAGATACATGCACAGGAAAGGCAAGACAACCACGAGTCGTACCCAGGTGATGACCAAAATATGAAGACATATAAGAGTGTGTAGACCCAGGATCAAATAAAACAGAAGCATCCCTGCGGCAGACTGAGATAATACCTGTGATAACAGCATCTGACACAATGGCGTCCCTCTTATCTGGAAGAGCATAGAATCGAGCCTGACCACTACCAGATCAGTCTCCACCCCTAGGGCAGCCCCTAGCTATCTGGCCCCCACCCCTACCTCACTGGGAGGGTGCTGAAGTAGATGGAGTAGAAGAGGAGGGCTGATCCCTCTGCTGAGACCGGCCACCACGAAGTCGAGGACACTGTCTCCTCATGTGGACAAACTCACCGCACTCGTAGCAACTACCCGGTGCTGGAGAAGGGGACTGAAGAGAACCCCTCGCTGCTGAAGAACCCTGGGCTGAAGAAGCAGGAGTAGAGCTCTGAGCTGGAAGGGCACTAAGTGAAGACTAGCCCTCTGAAATTCCTGACGACCATGGCCTGAAGAAGTCCCACTGTACTCTGGGCGACCTGACTGAGGAGGCCTGAAGGAACGACTTCCGCCACGCTGGAACTGGCCCCTAGACGGAGCACCACTGAAGCTACCTGAACCTTGAGGCCTCTTGGCCTCCCTCTCCTCATGCTCCCGACGGCGATCTGTCTCAATCTATCGCGCCATGTCAACTACCTCCTCAAACGAAGCGGCTACAACCCTCTCTCTAGTCATCAAGATACAGATTGGATAGTTGAGGCCATTCACAAACCTCCTAATCCTCTCCCGATCAGTCGGGATCATCCAAGTAGTATGCCGAGCTAACTTCGTAAACCTCAAGTCATACTGGGTCACAGTCATGTCCCCATGAATCAGCTACTCAAACTGACGACGCAGCTCCTCCCTGCAGGACTGCGGTACATACTTCTCCAGAAAGAGAGTGGAGAACTGCTTCCAAGTAAGGGGCACAGCTCCAACAGGCCTATGCCTCTCAACCTCCTCCTACTATGTAAATGTAGCCCCTGAGAACTGGAAGGTAGTAAAAGCCACTCCACTCAACTCCAAAATCCCTGCAGTACGAAGCATATGCTGACACTTGTCCAGAAATCCCTGGGCATCCTCGCCCTCAGTACCACTGAACATCGGAGGCTGGAGCCTACCGAACCTCTCTAGTCGACGTTGCTCGCCGTCTGGCATCACTGGAACCACATAATCTGGAGCTGGTGCGACTGGCACAACTGGAGGAACCGGTGTAAGTGGCTGAGCTGGGGCTGCTCCTGGTATCTGTAATCCCTGAACAACCTGCTCGGGTGTGCGAGCTGCAAGGGTCTGACGACCACCCCCGGTCTGAGAAGTGGCTGCGGCAGTTGAGGCTGAGACTGCCTGAACAGGTGCTGCTGGAGCATCTACAGTTGGAGGCTAGTCCAACATTGGGGGTAACTGGTGGGTCAACAGGTGCTTCCCCTACTGCTCTGCCTCGACCACGACCACGGCCGCGTCCACGGCCTCTAGTGGGTGGCAATGGCCGTCGTCCGCCACGTCCGGTAGCACGGGTTCTCGCCATCTGTGAGAGAATAGAATATTGAAGTTTAGTTCTCGGAACAACAAAGCCGCACGACAAGATTTCAAGAATATGAAGTGTTTCCTAAAGGTTCTATAGCCTCTCGAGGATAAATACAGACGTCTCCGTACCGATCCGCGAGACTCTACAAACCGGCCCATGACTCATGAGACCAAGTAACCTTGGCTCTGATACCAACTTGTCACGACCCCATCCCGATCGTGATGATGCCCAATACAATGGCTAGGCAAGACCGGCCATATAACACGCACAACCCAATCACACATCCTATTACCAATTTATAGCATTAAATTAACAGTTTAACAAGTCTATTAACCAATAAATTAGATAGAGACAGTATGAAACACTGACATAACCAATATCTCCCCAAAGATCTGGGGTCGTGAGTCTAGATCCTCTAATAACACAGAATAATAAATCCTCAGTAATACTGATGTTCTAAAATGCGGAAAGATGGATGGGATAAGAAGAGGAGTCGAGTGCGCCGAAACTGTTCCAAAGTTGTAGTTACGCCCAATATCCATTTTTTCCAAAGACCTTGTCCAAGTCCTTTAGATCAATTGGCAAAGGCCGGGAAGTGAAAATGTCATTGTTCGAATCTGATACAATTCAAAATTATGAGAAATAAAATGAGAGAGTTCTCGGTGAAAAGCTTTGGGCACCATAAGGCAATGATGAGTAGAGAAGCTGGAAATGAGAGAGTCCGCTTAGTGAAAACTCACAAATAGACTATCGGGCGACGGTGAGAAAGGAAATGAGAGAGGTCAATTGGAGAAAACCCGCAAAGGGCTCTGTCAGCCGAAAAGAAGATATCTCACCACGAAAAGAGTCCTGGCAAGGTTCCCTAGTTTTGAAATGCAGATCAATGGGTTCACGAAAAGCTGAAAAGTTTGTGTGGGTCGGGCATCCAGTCCAAGAAGCATGTCATGTTCATTTGAAGCCAGCATGCACACCCCAGATAAGTCCTTCTTTTCCCCCAATAGGGACGCTTCTCTTTAAACTCATATGCTTGCCTTTTGCATATTTTTTCTTTGAATCCCTTTCGGTTTAACACTAATTCCGGAATTACTGCAGAGAAAAGGTGGCAGGATTGGTTCTATAGGGCTCCGTCAGGCGAAAGTCAAAGAAAATGCCCAGCCCCAGCGAGTGCGTCAGTCCAATCCCGATTCACCATGGTAGTTGATGCTTTCAAAGTAAGACATTTGAAAAGAAAGAAAGTTAAAGACAAAGGTCCTAAGGGAAGGATAAAGTGAAAAGGCCGGAGCCCACACGAGCGAGTCATCATGAAATCCTAAAAGTTGAATCCCGTCTGTTTAAAAGATATTCACCCTCAAAGCCATCAAGCAGCAAAGTTCTCAACGAAAATGCAGCCGGGATCAAGCAATTGGAATGATCAAGGCCACAAAACCAACCACCGTTTCAAACTACCAAATTGTTTGTTGTTGAAAACAGTTTTAATTCAAAGCAACCATACAAGAAGCAGGTGCAACCCAAAAAGGAAATGAAATGTGCAAGCACTAAAACAGCTTTGCAGCAGGAAAACGACCAAAAAGGAAGTCCCCCCCCCCCCCAAATTCTTTCATGCGTTTTGCTAAATAAAAAAGGAAAACATATAAAAAGGAAAACAAAAGAAAAAGAAAGAATAAATTAAATAAAAATGAAAATCCCAAAAGAAAAACAAATCATGGTAGTATAGGACCCTATTCCTTAACCATCCCGGCATAACCTGGCTTTTTTCTTTCCAAATCCCGGCATAACCCGAGGATCTCCCCGACATAACTCGTGGATACCCCTAGTATAACCCAAGGGGCTTTTTTCTTTCCAAATCCCGGCATAACCCGAGGATCCCCATGCCATAACCCAAGGGTTTTTTTTCTTTCCAAATCTCGGCATAACCCATGGATCCCCTTGGCATAACCCAAGGGGCTTTTCTCTTCCCAAATCTCAGCATAACCCAAGGATCTCCCTAGCATAACCCAAGGAGCGTTTTTATTTCCATCCCAGCATAACTCGAGGATCCCCCTAGCGTAACCTAAGGGGCTTTTTTCTTTCCAAATCCCGGCATAACCCGAGGATCTCCCTGGCATAACCCAAGGAGCTTTTTCTTCTTTCCAAATCCCGGCATTACCCGAGGATCCCCCTAGCATAACCAAAGGGGATTTTTTCTTTCCATCCCGGCATAACCCGTGGATCTCCCTGGCATAACCCAAGGAGCTCTTTTTTTTTCTTTCCATCCTGGCGTAACCCGAGGACCCTTTTTTTCTATTTTCCAGTATAACCCGGTCATTTCCCAACATAACTGGGATTCATTCACAATGATACACAATCTTGATTTGATTGCTTAGATATGTGTCACAACTAACTTACGAAATTTTTCTAGTGAAAACTGGGGCAGAAAATGTCGTTTGTTTGTTTGTTTTGGTAGCTTAAGCAGGTTGACCCCAAGACATAGGGTGCGAGATGACCGATGGAATGAGTCTCAATCCAGAATAAAGAAAAAAAGAAAAGAACAAAAAGAAATGAACTCAAATGTGAAGAAAACAAGGGTGCGGACTGCTCAAAATCTGATTGAAGTCACAAGCTCCACTGATCACGTTTTGACCCAACGTTGCAGAAAAGAACAACCTCTACAACTTGCGAGCATCAAGATTCAGATCGGAGTCCACAGCAAAATTAGCTAAGACTCAAGATCAAGTTTCAAGAGAATTATAGATAGGAATATTGTAACTCATAGTTGATAGGCATAGCCAGCTTAGCAGTAGCAACAACAACAGCAGTGAAATCACAGCTCCTGGTAGTCCCAGCTACCAAACATTCCAGAACTACACTGACCCGATTCCTTTATAGCCAAGGATATGTAGGCAACCTTTAAAGCAGGGTTTAGTCAGACGGTTTTCAAAATGCTTCTCTAGAGTGCCGAGCGGGCAAAATCCCTCATTTTGCTCATTTATATTTGCCCGAAAATCCTTCGTGTCTTCGAGCAAAGAGGGGTAGCTGTGAGCACGTGATTTTTGCCACACTTAAATTCCTCCTATAGAATTCATTAAAATTAGAATTTTTCTTTTAGTATTTGAATTTTTAGGAATTAATTGCATGATTTTGTATTTTGTTTGCATTTTATGTGCATTTTAGTTATCATAAAACATAAAATAAAAAAAAATAAAAAAGAAATAAAAATTACAAAATAGCATACTTGCATTTAGGACCTAATTCTAGATTTTTATATTAATTGAACATCATTGAAAGTAAGAGAAACAAATAACAAAATAATCCTTTTACATTTTTTGTTCCTTTAATTTTACTTTTGTTTAATTTTCCTTTTAAAATTAGGACCTAGTTAATTTTAGGAAATTTAATTAGCCTTGTTTTAGAATTAAATCAGGTTTTTGGCTACTTTTAATTTTGCATTTAATAAAATCCAAACTAAATAAAAAATAAGAAAAAATAAAAAAAAAAGAAAACAAAAGAAAAGGATTTAATAAAGGAAAAAAAAAAGGAAAAATAGGCTGGCCAGCTTTGGGCCACTTTTTGATCCCAGTCCAAATGAGACCTTGAACGACCCATGTTAAAATGGCCCAAATGACCAACCGATCAGGCCCAACATCCCAAAATTCGAAACGACGTCGTTTTGGATTAATGGAGGCCAATTAAATCTAAGCCATCCATTCACTTCAATCCAACGGCTCATAATTGACATTGATTTTTAATAAAAATGTCTGAAAGTTAGGAAACACTAAAGACCAACCCCTCCTTTCTTGTACCTCCCTGTCCCTCACCGGTGCCGCCCTAAACGACCGCCAGAAATCGCCCACGGTGGCGGTCAAGCTCCAAACCCACCCAAATTTTCACCATCGACTCTTGTGATGACCCAAGGTGTCATCACTTGTTTTCTCATTGTTCCGTGCTTCCGAGGCCTTGAAAACCTCACTTTTATTTTCCTCGATTTGTGTGCGCAGTCCGAGCGTGTAGCTAGAAGGATTAAATATGAATTCTGTGTGAAAAATGATTAATTTTAATATTAATATGGTTAAAGTTGACTTCGGTCAAAATTTTTGGTAAACGGACCCGGACAAGAGCCTCTAAACTCAATAACACAGGCTCGTAGCATATCCTCAAATATCTGAATAGTCCTCTCGGACTGACCATCTGTTTGAGGATGGAATGTTGTACTCAACTGAACCTGGGTGCCTAACTTCTGCTGAACTGCTCTCCAAAATCTCGAGGTAAACTGCGTACCCCGATTCGAAATGATAGATATCAGCACCCCATGAAGGCGAACAATCTCTCTGATGTAGATCTCAGATAGTCTCTTCGATGAATAGGTGGTGGCAATAAGAATGAAATGTGCTGACTTGGTCAGCCTATCAACAATGACCCAAATAGCATCAAACTTTTTTCGGGTCACCGGAAGTCCAGTAACAAAGTCCATGGTAATCCTCTCCTATTTCCACTCGGGAAGCTTAATCCTCTAAAACACACCACCAGGCCTCTAATGCTCATACTTGACCTGCTGACAATTTAAACACCGAGCCACATATGCAACAATGTCCTTCTTCATCCTACGCCACCAGTAATACTGCCGCAAGTCTTGATACATATTCGCGGCGCCCAGGTGAATAGAATACCAAGAACTATGGGCCTCTGCTAAGACCAACTCTCGAATCCCATCGATTTTGGGCACACATACTTTCCCCTGCAACCTCAAAACACCATCCGCATATAAAGTCACCTTCGTGGGACCTCCACGCTGCACGGTGTCTCTCAGGACATACAATTGAGGATCGTCAAACTGCCGATCATGGATACGCTCCAATATTGAAGAACGAGCGACCGTGCAAGCTAAAACTCGGCTAGGCTCAGAAATGTCCAACCTCACAAACTGATTGGCCAAGGCTTGAATATCAAAAGCAAGCGGTCTCTGGCTGACCGGAATATAAGCAAGACTACCCATGTTGGCTGACTTCCTACTCAATGCATCTGCCGCCACATTGGCTCTCCCCGGGTGGTACAAAATAGTAATATCATAATCCTTTAATAGCTCCAACCATCTCCGCTGCCTCAAGTTCAACTCTTTCTGCTTGAACAAGTATTGCAGACTCTTGTGATCAGTGTACACCTCACACGTCACACCATATAAGTAATACCTCCAAATCTTCAACGCATGAACAATGGCTGCCAACTCTAGATCATGGACTGGGTAGTTCTTCTCGTGAATCTTCAACTGCCTCGAAGCATAAGCAATGACCCTGCCATCCTGCATCAATACTGCGCCAAGCCCAATACGAGAAGCATCACAATAAACTGTATAAGGCCCTGAACCTGTTGGCAAAACCAATATCGGTGCCGTAGTCAGAGCTGTCTTGAGCTTTTGAAAGCTCTCCTCGCACTCGTCTGACCAACTGAACTGGGCACCCTTCTGGGTCAACCTAGTCATCGGGGCTGCTATAGATGAAAACCCCTCCACGAATCGACGATAATATCCTGCTAAGCCCAAGAAACTTCGAATCCCAGTCGCTGAAGTTGGTCGAGGCCAATTCCTGACTGCCTCAATCTTCTTCGAGTCTACCTGAATGCCCTCTACTGATACTACATGACCCAAAAATGCAACTGAACTCAACTAGAACTCGCACTTCGAGAACTTGGCATACAACTGACTATCCTTCAGAGTCTGAAGAACCACTCTGAGGTGCTGCTCGTCCTCCTAACTGCGGGAGTACACAAGAATATCATCAATGAAGACTATCATGAACAAGTTTAAATAAGGCCTGAACACTCGGTTCATCAACTCCATAAATGCTGCTGGGGCATTGGTCAACCCAAATGACATGACCAAAAACTCATAATGCCCGTACCGAGTGCGAAATGCTGTCTTAGGGACATCAGACGCCCTAATCCTCAGCTGATGATAGCCCGATCTCAATTCTATCTTTGAAAACACCTTCGCACCCTGCAACTGGTCAAACAAATCATCAATCCTCGGCAGTGGATACTTGTTCTTTATCGTCACCTTGTTCAACTGCCGGTAATCGACGCACATCCTCATCGATCTATCCTTTTTCTTCGCAAATAGAACTGGCGCACCCCAAGGAGAAATACTAGGCCTGATGAAACCCTTCTGAAGCAAATTTTGCAACTGGTCCTTTAACTCTTTAAGCTCTGGTGGGGCCATACGATACGGCATGATAGAAATGGCCTGCGTGCCTGGAGCTAGATCAATCCAAAAGTCAATATCCCTGTCAGGCGACATGCCCGGCAGGTCTTAAGGGAAAACCTCTAGGAACTCCCGAACAATAAGAACTGAGTCAATAGAAGGAACCTCTGTGCTGGAATCACGAACATATGCCAAATAAGCTAAACACCCCTTCTCGACCATGCGTCGAGCCTTAACATATGAAATAACACTGCGGCTGGCATGTCCTGGGGTCCCTTTCAACTCCAATCGGGGAAAGTCCGGTAAATCCAAGGTCACAATCTTGGCGTGACAATCCAAGATCGCATGATACTGGGACAACCAATCCATCCCCAATATAACATCAAAATCAACCATGTGTAGAAGCAACAAATCAACACGGGTCTCAAGACCCTCAAATACTACTACACAGGAACAATGGACTATGTCGACCACTATAGAATCACCCACTGGCGTGGATACATATACAGGAATACCCAAGGTATCACTAGGCGTAGCTAAGTAGGGTTCATAATAAGATGACACATATGAATACGTAGACCCAGGGTCAAATAGCACTGAAGCATCCCTATCACAAACCAGAATAGTACCTATAATAATAACATTGGAAGACTCAGCCTCTGGCCTAGCTGGCAAAGCATAACACCGCGGTTGGGCCCTACCCCATGAGCCATGTCTCTAGGACGATCAACTACTGGCTGAGCTCTACCTCAGTCGGTCCGAGCTCAACCTCTACGGTCCCTACCTCCACCTCTATGATCCCTACCCCCGCCTCTAGCTGGCTGGGCGGGCTGTGGATCACTTGCTGCCTGAATGATGGGGCGAGGACCCTGCTGCTGAGAGCTGCCCAATGCTTGAGGGCAAAACCTGACAATATGAGTGGGGTCACTACAACCATAACAAGATCTCGGCTGCTGCGACTGATGGCCCTATTGACCTGAACGTCCTCCCCTGAAGCTCTGACGTGGGGGTGCACTGATAGGCTACTGATCTGAATAGTACTGCTGAGAACCACCGCTGCCTGGAGCACCATGAGAAACCTGAAGCGCGGACTGAAAGGGCCTCGGTGACTGACCTCTACCATAGGAATCCCTACCTCCAGACGAGGTACCACTGAACCTACCAGAATGACGAGGCCTCTTGTCCGACATCTAACCACCTCCCCGTGTGAGGGCCATCTTAACCCTGCGGGCCATATTGGCCGCCTCCTAAAAGGATATATCACTACCAACTCCCATGGCCATCTGGAGACGGATCGGCTAAATCAATCCATCAATAAACCTTCGGACCCTCTCTCGCTCTGTGGGGAGTATCACAACCACATGGCGAGCCAAATCAACAAATCTAGTCTCATACTGTGTAATTGTAATGGAGCCCTGCTGGAGGCGCTCAAACTACCTACGAAGTGCCTCCCCCTAAGTGACTGGGATAAACTTCTCCAAAAATAACTCCGCGAACTGATCCCATGTCAAAGATGGAGACCCTGCTAGTCTAGATAGGCAATAATCCCTCCACCAAGTCTTGGGGGACCCTGCAAGCCTGAAGGTGCAAAATTCGACCCCGTTGGTCTCCACTATACCCATGGTCCTAAGAATCTCATAACAGCTGAATAGAAAATCCTGGGGATCCTCTGATGAAGCACCGCTGAAAGTGGTGGTGAAGAGCTTGGAGAACCGATCAAGTCTACACAAAGCATCTGAGGACATAGCTTCTCCATCGACGGCCTGAGCTATAAAACTTGTCTGAGCTGCCACTGCGGTCTAAACCACTAGAACCTGAGTCCGGGGAGCTACCTGCTCTAGAGTACGCGTAGCAGGAGTCTGAACCCCTCCTCCAGCCTGAGAAGTGGCTGGGGCTACTGGCAGCAAACCTGCACTAGTGACACTATCCATAAAGCCTGCCAGTCTAACTAGAGCATCCTGAAGATCTGGGGTGAACATGACCCCTCCTAGGACCTGAGTTTGGCCCTCTGGAGCTGCTGGGGATGGAACCTCCTCATCATAGTCAATATGAGACTCCACCTCTGGAAGTGCTGCCCGGGGCTGAGCTCTGCCCTACCTCGGCCTCTGGCACGGCCTCGACCTCTGCCCCTCGCAGGAGTTGTTGCTGGGGGCTCGGGCTGCTGCGCGGTAGAAGAAGAATCACGTGTTCTCGCCATCTGCGAAAGAACAGAGTAGAAAGACAATCAGTATTTGACAAACAAAACCGCACGACAAGAAAGAACAAAAGTGAAAATTTTCCTAACATTGTAGCCTCTGGAGATAAATACAGACGTCTCCGTACCAATCCCTCAGACTCTACCGAGTTTTTCCGTGAGTAGTGAGACCTATGCAACCTAGAGCTCTGATACCAACTTGTCACGACCCAGATTTCCCACTATCGGGGGTCGTGATGGCGCCTACTAACGGAGCTAGGCCAGCCAAGCTACAAACATTCTCTAATCAACCTCAATAATATAAATATACTGAAAAAAATTAAATAAGTGCGGAAGACTTTATGTTTAATAAAAAGAAATCAAAATGCGGCCGTTTAAAACATATCTCTACCCAAAATCTGGTGTCACTAGCTCACGGACTACTAAAGAGTACTACAAACAAGTCGGAATGGAAAGAAAATGCTTATGTCTGTCTTGGTACAATGAAAATAAACAGAAATAAAGGAAGGGACTTAGGCCTGCGAACGCCAGCTAGGCTACCTCGTGAGTCTCTGGACAGAAGAAAGCTCACGGGCAAAATCCTACTGCTGCTGTCCAAAAGCTGCTCCTGGATCTATGTAAAAAGATGCACAGAGTGTAGCATCAGCACAACCGACCCCATGTGCTGGTAAGTCCTGGCCTAACCCCGGCGAAGTAGTGACGAGGTTAGACAGGACTACCAAATCAACCTGTACAGTTCTATATATATACAATACAAAGAAAAGAAGTACCGAAACTAAACAGTTAAAAGGGAGGGGAAACATGTTATGGGGAAATACAATCCGAATATAAAAGTCATAAGCGTAATTAAGAAACAGTGCACAATAATAACTACCAAAGAATAAGAAATTCAACAGTTGCACGGCATCAACCTTCGTGCTTTTACTCTCACCCTCACCCAAAGAAATCGAATAAAATGCACGGCATCACCCTTCGGGCTTTCCCTCACATAACTCTCATTTCATGGCACGGAATGACCCTTTGTGCAAATATAGTCAAATCAGAGCACGGAATGTCCCTTCATGCATAAATAGTCAAAACATGGCACGGAATGACCCTTCGTGCAAATGTAATAAAAAATGGCACGGAATGACCCTTCGTGCATTATCACTCTTCCTCACCCAAACAGCAATCACAACCAAACATGCGAGGGAAATAAACAATAAAAAGAAATGTCCCGGCAGGGGAAAACACAAATAAACAACTGAATCCCGACAAGGGAGCAATAACAACAACTTTCACATCCCGGCAAGGGAGATATTCAATATACTCAAACCATCCCGGCAAGGGATTAATCACATCTCTTTCCAATACTTTCATTTCCTACTCAATAGTATTTTATCGTTCGAGCCAACGCTCCAAAGTATTAACATTTCATAATTTATCCTCAAACTCTTCACATTATGTAGAAATCATTATTTAGCTTGGAAGAGTCCCAAAATATACCAAAAACAAGTACAACAAAGACTCACGGTCATGCTAGACTCCGGTGTATAGATACTCGTCACCATGCCTATACACCACACTCGATCATTTAGAAAATAGCAATTTATGATACTCTAATCCTATTCCCTCAAGCCAAAGTTAGATTAAACACTTACCTCGGTCCAAAAGATAGCAATCAACTCTCCAATACTGCCTTTCCTCTAAAATCCAACTCCGAAAACATTGATATCTAGGCATAATTAATTCAATGATATCAATTAGGGCTCAACAACATAATCCCATAGCCTAAACATGAGTTTTCTAGCATTCTTCCAAAAATAGGAAAATTCGACACCGGGCACACATGGTCCAACCTCGTGGCTCGGACCAAAACCCAATCACGCATAACCCCACGATTTCAAATATGTAATTTATTTGAAGATTCGACCCCAAATTAAGGTTGAATCACCCAAAATTTCCAAAGCCCTAGTTCTACCCAAAACCCTTAATTTCTACCTTGAATACATGATTTGGGGATAGGAAATTAGTGATTAGATGAAGAAATTAGGAGGGAATGAAGTTAAGATAACTTACCCAAAGAGCTATGGAGAAAGGAAAGCTTGAAATTCGTCTATGGAGTGTGAAGGAGAAGAGGCCGTGTGGAAAAGTGAGAAAAATTCCGTGCACACTGTTCTATTTTTAAGAAAATTCACTGAAGGAAATAACCCTTTGCGTTCGCGACACAAGTGACGCGTCCGCGATGAAGACTGGCCAGGGGAATCGCGTTCGAGATTGGAAGTGTGCGAACGCGAAGAAGGAAATCTGGGGGGGTCCAGGTTGGTCTATGCGTTCGCGAGAGAAGGCATGCGAACGCGTTGAATAGGGGCACAATGCTACGCGAACGCGGGGTACTGTTCGCGAACGCGATGAAGGGGGACCACTGAAGCTTCGCGAACGCATGAATGGGACGCGAACGCGAAGATGTGCAGTGCAAAAATTACAGAAAAATCTGCTATGTTTTCCAAGTGAAAAACCACCCCGAACCACCTCCGAATCACCCCGAGCCCTCGGGGCTCCCAACCAAACACACACGCTAACTCAACAACATCATACGAACTTAGTCGAGCGATCAAATCGCCAAAATAACATCAAAATCAAAGAGTCAAGCCCCAAAACTCTTGATTTTAATTTCAAAGTTCATAAACTTCCAAATTTAGCTATTTAGGTCTGAAACACGTCAACCGACGTCCGATTTTGACCAAATTTCATAGAAAGCACTTAACGCATATTTAAGACCTGTGCCGGGCGTGAGAACCAAAATACGAGCCCGATACTGTGACGACCCGACCCGTCATCTCCTTTATTTCCTACCCGTTTTCCCCGTTATATGCTTATTCATGTTTCAATATGTGTACTTGGTGAATTTGAGTCAATTCGGATCGAGCTTGGTAGGAAATGGGACAATTAGTCTCTTTAATGAAGGATTAGTTTGGAAAAGTCAACCGGATGTTGACTTGTGAGTTAGAGGGCTTGAAATTGAATTCCGATGATTCAGTTAGTTTCGGGGGATGATTTAAGGCTTAGGAGCGCAATCGGAATTAATTTTGGAGGTCCGATGAAGAAGTTAGCCTATTTTGGGGAAGTTAGTATGTTGGCAATTTCCGGTTGATCGGTGAAATTTTGATCCGGGAGTCGGAATGGAATTCCGACAATTCCAGTAGCTTCGTTAGGTGATTTTCCACTTGTGTGCAAAATTTCAGTTGATTCGAAGGTGTTTAGGTCGGGTTTTTGAATGAATATGAGTTTTGAAAGTTTTAGTTTAACTTAGCCCTTGAATTGATGAAAATTGATGATTTTGATGTTAACGATAGTGTTTTTATGATTTGAGCAAGTTTGAGTGAGGTATTAAAACATGTCTGTACTTTTGGTTGAGGTCCCGGGAACCTCGGGTGTGTTTCGGATGCCCAACGGGTCATTTTTGGAAGATTTTTGTTGTTTTGAGCATAAACCTGTAATGATCCAAAGGTCAATTTTTAGTTCTAGAGATCAAAATTTGATTTCAAGACTTCCAGAATTTAAATCATGAATTATAGGATTGATCTGGAAATTTTGGTTTAATTTCATCAAGTCGCGATTGGGTTTTTGACGCGAAATGTGAGTTAATTGTTTAACGAGTGAAATGGGTATTGAACTGGGCAAATGGGCTCCGAATTCAGTTTTGATTAAAGGGTTGTGTTTGTATTATTATTTTTGACTCATAGGAACAAGAATCGTCTAATTCCGAGTTCGTATGACGGAGTTAGAGCCATTTTAGTAAAAATAAAAGTTGCTGCAATTATTTTGGACAGCTGCTGAATTTTTTTAGCAGTGTGAACAGTACCCGGCACGCGTGAACAGTGCCCGAACGCGTGAACAGTACCCCAAAAAAATCTGGGCAGTTAAAGGGCGAGCAGTCCATTTTATTTAGTTCCAAGCTCGGATTTTGGGCAATTTTGAGCGAAAAATCACGGAAATTCTTGAGGTAACTCCCTTATGATCATTGTTAGTCAATATTATTGAATTATCATCGAATATTCCGGCTATATTACATGTTTTTGAGGTGTAAACCAGGTATTTAGGCCTAGGGATTTGAAAATAAGATATGATGATTTGGAGGGCGAATTGTTGTCCGAATTTGATAATTTTGGTAGGGTTGAACTCGTATCGAAATGGGTTGTTGGATTTTATGAGTTTCACCGGATTCTGAGATGTGGGCCCCACGAGCGAATTTTCAGTGAAATTTCAGATTTTTTTATGGAAAATGTAGAATTTTATATGGAATTAATTCCTGTAATTTTTGTTAACTGAATCAAATTTTTGTGGCTAGATTCGAGGCATTTGGAGATTGATTTGAAAGACAAAGGCATCGCGGAGTAGTCTTTTGGCCGTCGTGAGGTGAGTAATGATTTTAAATGATGCCCTGAGGGTTTGAAACCCCGGATTGCACAACATACTGCTATGTTGAGATGGGACACGCGTTGTATGACGAGCGCGGGGTCATTTACTATTAAGGATTTTGACTTGGTCCATCCCGGTTGATGTTTTACCGCGTATTTGATAAAGAATTATTGATTTTTATCATGATTTGGGCTTATTGCCATACTTGGGCTTCGTGCCAATTATTTGAAATCTTTTTGTGAATTTCCATCACTATTTTCCTCAGCAATTGAAATATTATTTGAATTCAGTCCAATTGAATTATATTATTTTGTGAACTCAGCTATAATTATACTCAACTTGATATTTAATGATATTTATAATGTTGTTGAGCTGAGCACCATTGTTTTACTGATACCCAAGGGGCTTATGATTATTTTCTGGACTGATTGAGGTCGAGGGCTATATGTGAGGATATGTTGAGTGATGTAAGGAGGCTTTCAGGCCTCGAGTGTGATGTGTGATGGCTTTAAGGCCTATTGATATTGCACTTGTACTGTAGGAGCCCCTCCGAAGTCTATACACAACCCCAGTGAGCGCAGGGTACCCAAGTGAGTTGGGAGTGGGCCCGAGAGGCCGTTGTTTGTGTTTGGTGAGTTGGGAGTGAGCCCGAGGGGCTGATGTTGTGTGATGGGAAGTTGGGAGTGAGCCCGTGGGGCAGATACTGTACTGAGAGTTTGATATTGAGCCTGAGGGGCAAACTTTTGGTTATTCCTTAATTGTTGAAATTGTTGTTTCAATTATTTTAAAAAGAGAATTATCTGATACCTTATGGTTTTTATTGTATAATTGATTTTACTGCTTGAGATAGCGTTATATTGTGCCTTTATGAGATTTTATGCTTTTAATAATTATTTATTTTTATTATTCACTAGGTCGGAGTACTCACATTACTCCCTGCACCATGTGTGCAGATACAGGCAGAGCTGAGTTCGCTCGTGAGCGCTGATTCTTTCTAGACCAGGCGGTGACTAGGAGTAACGAGGTAGCTGTTGACGTCCACAACCACCTTTTCTCCTTTATCTTTTGTTATTTATGATAATTCCAGACATGTAAAATATTAGTAAACTTTGTAGTAGCTCATGACTTGTGACACCCCGATTTCGGGCTGAGTCGGGATGGTTTTCATTGTTCTATCATGTTTACTTCGCACTTGTGATTATATTATCTGTGAATTAGACTTATTCCTGCTAAGTAATTATAAAGAGATGTATTGTTTTGTTGTTGGCTAGCCTCGTCCCCATGAGAGGCGCCATCACGACCGAGTTGGGATTTTTGGTCGTGAAAAGTTGGTATCAGAGCCTAGGTTACTAGGTCTCGCGAGTCATGAGCTAGTTTAGTAGACTCTCGCGGATTGGTACGGAGACGTCTGTATTTATCCTCGAGAGGCTGCAAAACTTTTAGGAAAATTTCATATTCTTAGAATTCTTGTCGTGCGACTTTGTTGGTCCGAAAACTAAATTCTGTTGTTGTATTATCTCGCATATGGCGAGAACACGCGCTAACGGACAAGACGGACGACCACCATTGCCACCTACTTAGGCCACCAGAGGCCATGGACGCGGTCGTGGTCGAGGTAGAGCCGCAGGGGCAGCCCCTGTTGATATACCAGTTGCCCCGGCTCAGGATCAGGCTCTAGCTGCAGAGTCTCCAACAGCACCTGCTCAGGCACCAGCTGTGCCTATTGTTATTCCGGGTCTTCAGGAGGACTATCGGTTTGCACTGGCCTGGCTCAGGCAGTTTCAGCCACTACTGCAGCAGCTACTTCACAGGCCGGGATAGGCAATCAGACCCCCACTGCTCGCACACCTGAGCTGGTAGTGCAGGGATTACAGATACCAGAGGCACCCCAAGTGCAGCAGGTTGCCCCAGTTCAGCCGGTTGCACCGGTTCAGGATAATATGGTTCCAGTTATGCCAGACGATGAGCAGCGTCGTCTTGAGAGATTCAGCAGACTTGCACCTCCTACTTTCAGTGGTGCTCAGGGCGAGGATGCCCAATATTTTCTCGACAAGTGTCAACGTATGCTGCGGACAGCAGGGATCCTGGAGACTAGCGGTGTATCCTTTACTACTTTTCAGTTCTCAGGAGCAGCCTTCACTTGGTGGGAGGCATATGAGTGGCGTAGGCCGGTAGGTGCAGCTTCCTTGTCATGGCAGGAGTTCTCCACTCTCTTTCTGGAGAAGTGGGTACCGTGGTCTAAGAGAGAGGAGATGCGCAGGCAGTTTGAGTATCTTCATCAGGGAGATATGATTGTATCTCAGTATGAGGTGAGGTTCTCGGAGTTGTCTCGTTATGCTCCATGGATGGTCCCGACTGATCGGGAAAGGATTAGGAGGTTCCTGGATGGACTTAACTATCCCATTCATATTCTGATGGCTCGAGAGAGGATTCTGAGTCATATCTTGAGGATGCAGTAGACGTTGCTCGCGATATTAAGACGGATCGCCGTCTGGAGAGAGAGGAGCGGGAGGCCAAGAGGCCTCGTAGATCAGCTAGTTACAGTGGTGCTCCGTCTAGGGGCCAGTTTCAGCAGAGTAGAGGTCGTTCTTACAGGCCTCATCAGTCGGCCCGTCTCGAGTACCGTGGGCCATCTTGAGGTCGTGGTCATCAGGGGTTTCAGTAAGGCCAGTCATCACTTAGTGCCCTTCCAGCTCAAAGTTCTTCACGTGCCCCGTCAGTTCAGGATTCTTCTGCGCCGAGTGCACCATCTAGTCACTCCGGTGCGAGGGGTTCTTTTCAGTCCCATCTTCCCGCATCTAAATGCTGTTATGAGTGCAGAGAGTTAGGACATATGTGGAAGCAGTGTCCTCATCGTGCTGCCAGTTTATCACAGTAGAGGGGCCAGTCCTCATCTTCTGCACCAGTTACTTCAGCACCCACCCAATCAGCTAGGGGTGAGGGTCAGGTAGCTAGAGGTTACCCCAGAGGGGGAGGCTGAGCGGGCGGTGGTCAGGCTCGGTTTTATGCTATCCCACATAGGATAGATGCTTTTGCGTCAGATGCTGTTATCACAGGTATTATCTCAGTCTGCTACACAGATGCCTCTGTCTTATTTGATCGCGGATCCACCTATTCTTATGTGTCTTCATATTTTGCCCGTCATTTGAGTATGCCCCAGGAGTCTCTTACTTTACCTGTGCATGTGTCTACCTCGGTGGGCGATACTGTTCTTATGGATCGTGTATATCGGTCATGTGCTGTGATTATTGGGGTCTGGAGACCCAAGTTGATCTATTGCTGTTGAGCATGGTAGATTTTGATATTATTCTGGGTATGGATTGGCTATCTCCATATCATGTTATTCTTGACTGTCATGCTAATACAGTTACTTTGGCTATTCCGGGTGTTCCGAGGATCGAGTGGCGTAGTATGACTGATTATTTCTCTAGCAGAGTAATTTCTTTCTTGCAAGCCCAGCGTATGGTTGGGAAAGGTTGTCTATCATATCTGGCTTTTGTACGAGATGTTGGAGCTGAGACTCCTAGTATTTATTCGGTCCCAGTTGTGAGGGATTTCCGGATGTATTTCCTGCAGACCTGTCGGGCATGCCGCCGGATAGGGTTATTGATTTTGGCATTGACTTGGTGCCGGGCACTCAGCCCATTTCTATTCCGCCATATCGTATGGCACCAGCGGAGCTGAAAGAATTGAACGAACAGCTTCAGGAACTCCTAGATAAGGGGTTTATTCGGCCTATTGTGTCTCGTGGGGTGCACCTGTTTTATTCGTGAAGAAGAAAGATGGCACAATGAGAATGTGCGTTGACTACAGGGAGTTAAATAAGGTAACAGTGAAGAACAAGTATCCTTTGCCTCGCATTGATGACTTATTTGATCAGCTTCAGGGAGCGAGGGTATTTTCTAAGATCGATCTCCGTTCGGGCTATCACCAGTTGAAAATCAGGGAGTCGGATATTTCAAAGACTGCTTTCAGGACTAGATATGATCGCTATGAATTTTTGGTTATGTCTTTCCTGCTGACCAATGCCCCAACAGTGTTCATGCATTTGATGAACAATGTATTTCAGCCTTATCCAGATTTATTTGTTATTGTATTCATTGATGATATCCTGGTGTACTCGCGTAGCAAGGAGGTGCATGCCCAACATTTGCGTGTAGTGTTGCAGAGATTGAGAGAGGAGAAGCTTTATGCAAAATTCTCCAAATGTGAGTTTTGGCTAAGTTCTGTGGCATTCTTGGGACACATAGTGTCCAGCGAGGGCATTCAGGTTGATTCAAGGAAGATAGAAGCAGTGCAGAGTTCGTCTAGACCATCCTCGGTCACAGAGATTCGGGGTTTTCTTGGGTTAGGAGGCTATTATCGCTGGTTTGTTCAGGGTTTTCCTCTATTGCATCGCCTTTGACCAAGTTGACTTAGAAAGGTGCTCCGTTTGTATAGTCCGACGAGTGTGAGGAGAGATTTCAGAAGCTCAAGACACTTTTGACCACAACTCCAGTGTTGGTGTTACCATCAGCTACAGGTTCATACACGGTATATTGTGATGCTTCGAGAGTTGGGATTGGTTGTGTGCTAATGCAGGAGGGTAGAGTTATTGCTTATGCTTCTCGTCAGTTGAAGCCCCATGAGAAGAACTATCATGTTCATGATTTAGAGTTGGCTTCTATAGTTCATGCCTTGAAGATTTGGAGGCACTATTTGTATGGCGTATCTTGTGAGGTATTCACTGATCATCGCAGTCTTCAGCACTTATTTAAGCAAAAAGATCTTAATTTGAGGCAGCGGAGATGGCTTGAGTTGCTTAAAGACTATGATATTACCATTATGTATCATCTGGGAAAGGCCAATGTAGTGGCCGATGCTTTGAGCCGAAAGGTAGTCAGTATGGGGAGTTTGACTTACATTCCAGTTGGGGAGAGGCCTCTTGCAGTTGATGTTCAGACCTTGGCCAATCAGATGGTGCGATTAGATATTTCTGAGCCTAGCCGGGTGTTGGCGAGTGTGGTTTCTTGATCTTCCTTATATGATCGCATCAGAGAGCACCAGTATGATGATCCGCATTTGCTTTTCCTTAAGGACAGAGTTCGGCATGATAATGCCAAAGATGTGACTATAGGTGATGATGGTGTATTGAGGATGCATGGCCGTATTTGTGTGCCCGATATTGATGGGCTTAGAGATTTGATTCTTGAGGAGGCCCACAGTTTGCGGTATTCCATCCATCCGGGCGCCGTGAAGATGTATCAGGACTTGAGACAGCATTACTGGTGGAGGAGAATGAAGAAAGACATTGTGGGATATGTGGCTCGGTGTCTCAACTGTCAGCAGGTTTGTTTCAGCAGATGGTTATTCCTGAGTGGAAATGGGATAGAGTCACTATGGATTTCGTGAGTGGCCTTCCTCGGACTTTGAAAAAGTTCGATTCGATTTGGGCTGTTGTGGATCGGCTGACCAAGTCAGTGCATTTCATTCCAGTGTGTGCCACATATTCTTCGAAGCGGCTGGCAAGGATCTTTATTCAGGAGATTGTGCGGTTGCATGGTGTTCTAGTTACTATTATTTCGGATAGAGGTACTCAGTTCACTTCTCAGTTTTGGAGGAATTTTCAGCACGAGTTGGGCACTCAGGTGGAGTTGAGTTCAGCATTTCATCCTCAGACGGACGGGCAGTCCGAGCGTACTATTCAGATACTGGATGATATATTGCGTGCGTGTGTGATTGATTTTGGAGGTTCTTGGGTTGAATTTTTACCACTTGCAGAGTTTGCCTACAACAAAAACTATCAGTCCAGTATTCATATGGCACCGTATGAGGCCTTATATGGGAGGCGGTTTAGATCTCCAGTTGGTTGGTTCGAGCCCGGCGAGGCTAGGTTGTTGGGGACAGATTTTGTCCAGGATGCCTTAGAAAAGGTGAAGGTGATTCAGGAAAGACTTCGCATAGCTCAGTCGCGTCAGAAGAGTTATGTGGACCGTAAGGTCCGAGATGTGTCATTCATGGTGGGTGAGAAGGTTTTGCTAAAGGTTTCGCCCATGAAGGGTGTTATGAGATTTGGAAAGAAGGGAAAGCTAAGCCCGCAATTTATTGGACCTTTTTAAATATTTAGGAGGATTGGAGTGGTGGCCTATATGCTTTCTTTGCCGCTTAGTTTGTCGGGTGTTCATCCGGTATTCCACGTGTCTATGCTTCGGAAGTATGTTGGGGACCCGTCTCATATATTAGATTTCAGCACCGTACAGTTAAATAAAGATTTGACTTATGAGGTAGAGCCCGTGGCTATTTTGGGTCAACAGGTTCAAAAATTAAGATAAAAAAATATAGCGTCAGTGAAAGTTCAGTGGAGAGGTCGACCCGTCGAGGAGGATACTTGGGAGACCGAGCAGCAGATGCGGAGCAGATACCCACACCTATTTGAAACTCCAGGTATGTTTCGTAACTCGCTCGAGGACGAGCGTTTGTTTTAGTTGGGGAGGATGTGACGACCCGACCCGTAGTCTCCTGTATTTCCTACCCGTTTTTTCCGTTATATGCTTATTCATGTTTCAATATGTGTACTTGGTGAAGTTGAGTCAATTCGGATCGAGTTTGGTAGGAAATGGGACAATTAGTCTCTTTAATGAAGGATTAGTTTGGAAAAGTCAACCGGACGTTGACTTGTGAGTTAGAGGGCTTGAAATTGAATTTCGATGATTTGGTTAGTTTCGGGGGATGATTTAAGGCTTAGGAGCGCAATCGGAATTAATTTTGGAGGTCCGATGAAGAAGTTAGCCTATTTTGGCGAAGTTAGTGTGTTGGCGATTTCCGCTTGATAGGTGAAATTTTGATCCAGGAGTCAGAATGGAATTCCGACAGTTCCAGTAGCTTCGTTAGGTGATTTTGGACTTGTGTGCAAAATTTCAGTTGATTCGGAGGTGTTTAGGTCTGGTTTTTGATTGAATATGAGTTTTGAAAGTTTTAGTTTAACTTAGGCCTTGAATTGATGAAAATTGATGATTTTGATGTTAACGATAGTGTTTTTATGGTTTGAGCAAGTTTGAATGAGGTATTAAAACATTTCTGTACTTTTGGTTGAGGTCCCGGGGACCTCGGGTGTGTTTCGGATGCCCAACAGGTCATTTTTGGAAGATTTTTGTTGTTTTGAGCATAAACCTGTAATGATCCAAAGGTCCATTTTTAGTTCTAGAGATTGAAATTTGATTTCAAGACTTCCAAAATTTAAATCATGAATTATAGGACTAATCTGCAAGATTTTGGTTTAATTTCATCAAGTCGCGATTGAGTTTTTGACGCGAAATGTGAGTTAATTGTTTAACGAGCAAACTGGGTATTGAACTGGGCAAATGAGCTCTGAATTTAGTTTCGATTGAAGGGTTGTGTTTGTATTATTATTTGTGACTCATAGGAACAAGAATCATCTAATTCCAAGTTCGTATGACGGAGTTAGCAGTGTGAACAGTACCCGGGACGAGTGAACAGTGCCCCGCACGCGTGAACAGTACCTGGATGCGTGAACAGTACCCCGAAAAATTCTGGGCAGTTGAAGGGCGAGCAGTCCATTTTATTTAGTTCCAAGCTCGGATTTTGGACAACATTGAGCGATAAATCATGGAAATTCTTGAGGTAAGTCCCTTATGATCATCGTTAGTCAATATTATTGAATTATCATTGAATATTCCGGCTATATTACGTGTTTTTGAGGTGTAAACCGGGTATTTAAGCCTAGGGATTTGAAAATAAGATTTGATGATTTGGAGGCCGAATTGTTGTCCGAATTTGATAAATTTGGTATGGTTTAACTCGTATCGGAATGGGTTATTGAATTTTATGAGTTTCGCCGGATTCCGAGATGTGGGCCCCACCGGCGAATTTTCAGTGAAATTTCGGATTTTTTATGGAAAATGTAGAATTTTGTATGGAATTAATTCCTGTAATTTTTATTAACTGAATCGAATTTTTGTGGCTAGATTCGAGGCATTTGGAGATTGATTTGAGAGACAAAGGCATCGCGGAGTAGTCTTTTGGCCGTCGTGAGGTGAGTAATGATTTTAAATGATGCCCTGAGGGTTTGAAACCCTGGATTGCACAACATACTGCTATGTTGAGATGGGACATGCGTTGTATGACGAGCGCGGGGTCTTTTACTATTAAGAATTTTGACTTGGTCCATCCCGGTTGATGTTTACCGCGTATTTGATAAAGAATTATGATTTTTATCATGATTTGGGCTTATTGCCATACTTGGGCTTCGTGCCAATTATTTGAAATCTTTTTGTTAATTTCCATCACTATTTTCCTCAGCAATTGAAATATTATTTGAATTCAGTCCAATTGAATTATATTATTTCATGAACTTAGCTATAATTATACTCAACTTGAGATTTAATGATATTTATAATGTTGTTGAGCTGATCACCATTGTTTTACTGATGCCCAAGGGGCTTATGAATATTTTGTGGACTGATTGAGGCCGAGGGCCATATGTGAGGATATGTTGAGTGATGTAAGGAGGCTTTTAGGCCTCGAGTGTGATGTGTGAAGGCTTTATGGCCTATTGATATTGCGCTTGGGCTGTAGGAGCCCCTCTGGAGTCTGTACACACCCCCAGTGAGCGCACGATACCCAGGTGAGTTGGGAGTGGGCCCGAGAGGCCGTTGTTTGTGTTTGGCCCAGGTGAGTTGGGAGTGGGCCCGAGAGGCCGTTGTTTGTGTTTGGTGAGTTGGGAGTGATCCTGAGGGGCTGATGTTGTGTGTTGGTGAGTTGGGAGTGAGCCCGTGGGGCTGATAATATACTGAGAGTTTGATATTGAGCCCGAGGGGCAAACTTTTGATTATTCCTTAATCGTTGAAATTGTTGTTTCCATTATTTTAAAAAGAGAATTATCTGATACCTTATGGTTTTTATTGTATAATTGATTTTACTGCTTGAGATAGCGTTATATCGTGCCTTTATGAGATTTCATGCTTTCAGTCGTTATTTATTTTTATTACTCACTGGGTCGGCGTACTCACATTACTCCCTGCACCATGTGTGCAGATACTGGCAGAGCTGAGTTCGCTCCTGAGCGCTGATTCTTTCCTATCCAGGCGGTGACTAGGAGTAACGAGGTAGCTGTTGACGTCCGCAGCCCCGTTTTCTCTCTTATTTTTTGTTATTTATGATAATTCCAGGCTTGTAAAATATTAGTAAACTCTGTAGTAGCTCATGACTTGTGACACCCTAATTTCGGGCTGAGTCGGGATGGTTTTCATTGATCTATCATGTTTACTTCGCACTTGTGATTATATTATCTGTGAATTAGACTAATTCCTGCTAAGTAATTATAAAGAGATGTATTGTTTTGTTGTTGGCTAGCCTCGTCCCCAGAGAGGCGCCATCACGACCGGGTTGGGATTTTGGGTCGTGACAGATACCTTAGTCTTTTAATCAATTTTCATTTCCATTTTTCCTTAATAATTTCAGAAAATAATTTAGCAGAAAAATTCTTTTATTTGGGTTCTGGACCTCGGATTTCGACTCCGGGCACATGCCCGAGTCCCATATTTTTCTGCGGACATCCCGGGACCGTCACATCACGGGTCCGTGTCCGTTTATCCAAAATATTGACCAAATTCAACTATACCAATATTAATATTAAAATTCTTCAAAGTTTTCACATATTTTAGCATAAAATTTTCGGGCTTCATGTCCGGATTGCATACGCAAATCGAGACAATTAAAAGCGAGGTTTCCAAGGCCTCGGAAGCGCGAAACAAGGGAGAAATATGGTGATGACACTTTGGGTCGTCACATGGGCACTATTTGATTTTGATTTGTTTAACTAGTAATCCTATATTGATATTATTAGTTAGTTTAATTAGTTTAGTTTGGTTCATTTCAATTTAATCAGTAATTGTTCTTTAGTCAGTGTTTGCTTTCAAATAATCCTTAGGCTTAGGTTAGATTGGTTTGGATATAGCTGATTAGGCTAACCTTGATTAACCAACCTTGGTTAGTTTGAACTAGGGTTGACTAGTCTTTAGGTTTAACTTGGTTGATTTGGTAACTTCAGATGATAAAAGGGTAATTTGGGCATTTCAAAGAGAAAGAATCTTGTGGAAACTGAATAGAATTCCCTAGAACCTTCTAGAGGAGAGTCTAATTATTATTTCAGTAGTTTTAGTGCAGTAACTTGGGCAACAAGACAAAAGTTTAGGGGGCTAATGTATAAAAACTGAAAGTAAAAAGAGGGGGAAAATGGCTAATGTAATCTAGATGCTTCCCCTTGATTCTTTGCCTATAAAAGGCACCCCCTTGCCTTCTTTTCTAAGTTTAACAATGTGAAAAATTTCCCAAAATTT
>MU780036.1:0-39272 GCA_026770625.1 Nicotiana glauca | reverse complement strand
AGGCTTGGATCCGAGGTGAATTTAGTATTTCTGCGTTGTTTTTGGTGATTCGAAGAAACAATTAAGTTTGTGTCATATTATGGGACTTGTTAGTATACTTTGTTGGGATCCCATGAGGCTCAGATAGGTTTTGGAAGAGTTTTTGGAAGATTTTGACATTTTGAGCATAAGCATGTAATGATCTAAAGGTTCATTTTTAGTTCTAGAGATCCAAATTTGATTTCGAGACTTTTGGAATTTTTATAATGAATTATAGGACTGATATGGAAATTTTGGTTTAATTTCATCAAGTTGCTATTGGGTTTTTGACGCGAAATGTGAGTTAATTATTTAAAGAGTGAAATGAGTGTCGCACTGGGCAAATGAGCTCCGAATTGAGTTTCGATTGAAGGGTTCTGTTCGTATTATTATTTGTGACTCATAGGAACAAGAATCGTCTAATTCCGAGTTCGTATGATGGAGTTAGAGCCTTTTTAGTGAAAAGAAAAGTTGCTGCAATTTTCTGAGAATTTTCTACATTTTTCGCACGTGTGAACAGTGACTGCACCTGCGTGAATAGTACCCGCGTACACTACACATGAACAGTATCCATAAACAGCACCTCTGAACAGTACTCATGAACAGTGCCCTTAAATAGTATCATGAATAGTGACACGCACAGTAACTGTAAATAGTACCCCCGTGAACAGTGTAGCATGAACAGTACCCCCGCACGCGTGAATAGTGCCCGAAAATTTCTGGGTAGTTAAAGGACGAGCACACTGTTTTTTTTCCATTTTTTTGATTTTCAAACTCGAATTTTGGGAAATTTTGAGCGAGAAATCATGGGAAAACTTGGGGTAAGTGTTCTTGACTCTCTTGAGATTATATTCCATGAATAAACCTTCATTTTTGGCTTTAGATTATTGATATTTGAAGAGAAATGGAGGAATTTTCTATAATTCCATAAAGTTGAATTTTTAAGATTTGAAAGCCAATCCGACGTTGAATTTTGGTAAAAATTTATATGGTTGGACTCGTGGTTGGATGGGAGTTCATATTCCGTAATTTTTGACGGGTTTCGAGACGTGGGCCCCACGGTCGAATTTTAGTGCAATTTCGGATTTTTAATGAAAAATGTAGAATTTCATATGGAATTAATCCCTGTAATTAGTATTGACTGAATTGAATTGACTGTGGCTAGATTCGGATCGATTGGAGGCCGATTCGAGGGGAAAAGGCATTTCGGAGTAGGATTTTGCTCGGATTGAGGTGAGTAATGATTTTAAATAATGTCCTGAGGGTTTGAAACCCCGGATTGCACAACGTAGTGCTATGTTGAGGTGAGACACGCGTTATATGACGAGCGTGGGGTAATTTACTTTTGGGGATTGTGACTTGGTCCATCTCGGTTGATATTTTATCGTGCATTTGGTAAAGACTTGTTGTTTTTCTCCATAATTTGGGTTTGTTGCCATATTTGGGCTTCGTGCCAATTATTTGAAATCCTTTTGTGAATTTCCATCACTATTTTTCCTCACTAATTGAAATATTATTTGAACTTAGTCCAATTTAATTATACTATTTTATGAACTCAGCTACATTTATACACAACTTGAGATTAAAATGATGTTTATAATGTTGTTTGAGCTGAGCGCCATTGCTTTACTGATGCCCAAGGGTCTTATGATTATTTTCTGGACTGCTTGAGGCCGAGGGCCATATATGAGGATATGTTGAGTGATGTAAGGAGGCTTTCAGGCCTCGAGTGTTATGTGTGAAAGCTTTAAGGCCTTATGGTATTGCGCTTGGGCAGTAGGAGCCCCTCCGAAGTCTGTACACACCCCCAGCGAGCGCAAGGTACCCAGGTGAGTTGGGAGTGGGCCCGAGAAGCCGATGTTGTGTTTTGTGAGTTGGGAGTGAGCCCGAGAGACTGATGTTGTGTGTCTTGTGAGTTGGGAGTGAGCCCGTAGGGCTGATACTGTACTGAGAGTTTGATATTGAGCCCGAGGGGCAAGTTTCTGATTATTCCTTACTTGTGGAATTGTTTGTCTTCATTGTTTTAAAAAAAGAATTATCTGATACTTCGCAATTATTTTGTGTAACTGATTATACTGCTTGAGATAGCACTATATTGTGCCTTTATGAGATTTCATGCTTTCAGTCATTATTTATTTTTATTACTCACTGAGTTGGAGTACTCACTTTACTCCCTGCACCTCGTGTGCAGATGCAGGTAATTGTTCACCCGGTAGCGGGTTTTGAGCTGATTGGAGATTTTGCCATCGTAGCTGAGCAAGGTGACCGCCAGCGTTCATGGCACCGTATCTTTTCCTTTGATTATAAATTCCAATATGTATATTACTGGTCTTATAGCAGTGTTTAGATTCATTAGATGCTCATGACTTGTGACACCCCGATTTCGGGCTGAGTTGGGCTGGTTCCCCGTTTTATCATTTTTCTTCCGCATTTATGATAATGTTATCTATGATTTTGACTCATTCATGTTAAGTAATTGTTAAAAGAGGTATTGTTAATCTGTTGGATGGCCTTATCTTCACGAGAGGAGCCATCACGAACGGATTTGGGATTTTGGGTCGTAACAAGGGATCTCAGCCCTCATATCCTTTTCCTTTAATATTCATGATTAAAAACACAGTTATTATTTTATTTCAATAGCTGAAAGCATGACTGAGAGTATAATTTATGCAAACAAGTGGGGAAAACCAAAGAAAATCCCCTAAGGATTCTACTTGTCGGCACAAGGCCCCAAACATGGCAATAAACCCAATTCACAGTGATAAGATATGCGTCTCAATCGCCAACATAATGGAAATAACACTCGGGATGGACCAAGTCACGATCCTGTCAATAAACGACCCCACACTGGTCATAGAATGCGTGTCAAGCCTCAATATAGCATTACGATGTGAAAGTTCGGGGTTTCAAACCCTCAGAGCAGCATTTACATCAATTACTCACCTCTAGTCGGCCCAAGTCTAGCTCGCAATGCCCTTTCCTCGCGAATTGACCTCTTCGCGCGTCGAGTCTGGCCAAAACCACAACTTATACATTATAATAGGCTAAGGGAATATAACACAATCGAATAGACTCGAAAAATATCAAAAATTTTGAAATTTGCAAAACCCGAGCCCTGGGCCCATTTCTCGAAAGTCAAAAATTTTTATACCAAAATGTTCCTTGTCTTGCCACAAGTCTATACATAGCAACTTCACAAGAATCGGAGTCCATTTGACTCCTCAAATCCCTAGTTTAACTCTCTTAAGTTTCAAGCCCTAGCCTCCATTTTTAACCTTTAATTCCTTCGGTTTTCAGTGTTAATCCATGTTTATACACCATAATATCATAGTCTAAGTCCAAGAATCCATACCTGATGATAGCCCTTGAAACCCTCTTCAAAAATCTCCCAACACCCTCTTAGTCGGAAGTGGAAATGTTATGCTCTTTCAAAAATTCACGAAGGTTAAATTAAAAGCTTCTGTCCAGGCCTTTTTGCTTCTGCGGCACCAAAATCGCTTCTGCGGTTACCGCTTTTGCGGCAATTATTCTGCTTCTGTGGAAGTCACTTAAGTGCCACGACCGCATCTGCGGTCCAGATAACGTACCAGCGGAACTGCCTTTGCGGTCCCCACGTCCGCTTCTGCGGATCCTGCCATGAACCACCCTTCCGCTTTTGCCCCTCCCCGCTCACTTCTGCGAGACCGCTTATGTGGTCTCTTGTCCGCTTCTACGGAAAGGTCAAGCCCCCAGTAGAACCGCTTCTGCGACCTCCCCGCCGCATCTGTGGAATCGCCTATGCGGTCCCTTTTCCGTAGATGCGGAAATGACAGAACCAGCAATTCCAAAACATGCAACAAACCCCAAACTCTCCGTTTAACCACCCGAACTCACCCCGAGGTCCTCGGGACCTCAACCAAAAGCACAGACATGATCTATTATTTTAAACTTGCTCGAATCATCAAATCACTATCGTTAACATCAAAAATCATCAAATTTCACCAAATCAAAGCCTAAGTTTATCAAATTCTTCTGAAACTCACATTCGATCAAAAACCCTACCTAACCACTTCCGATTCAACTGAAATTTTGCACACACATCACAAATCACCTAACGAAGCTACTGCAACTCTCAAAATTCCATTCTGACCCTCTGTGAGCACGCGATTTTTGCCCTAAGTGAATTACTCCCAAAGATTCAAACAAAATAATTTTCTTTTATTATTTTACAATTTTGTGAATTTTATGTTTGTGCATATTTAACTCATAAATATATAAAAAATATGCTTGACATTTGCATTGGGGATCTCATTTCATATTTTAGGATTATTTAGTCGTTAAGTTATTTTTAAGACAAAATATAGAGAAAATAACAAGAATAGTCCACTTTTGTATTTTTAATTGTTAATTGTTGAATTTGTCGCGGAATAGACTTTAAAAAAATTTAGGAATTAATTAGCTTAATTTTTTGGAAATAAATTAGGTTTTATTTTAATTTTTGCATTTTTATAAAATTAGAAAATATAACATGAAATACAAAAACAAAATAAATAAATGAAAACAAAAAAGGAAATAAAAGAAAAGAGTGAAAAAGAAGGTCTTAATAAAAGACCCGAATTGGGCCACCTCTGTGCTAATGCTGCCCAGCCCAAATGCCCAAACCCACCTCAAAATACCCCAGCCCAATCCACAACATATCCGGCCTGCCTTCCCCCTTCATCTAACGGCCACAATTTATTCTCCCATTTACTTAAAATTGTCTAAAAATACCCCCAAACCCTAAAACATAATTCCCCTTCCTCGTACAAAAACCCCTGTAATGCCACCATCGCTCCGCCGTCTCTACCGCCCTCCGCCCTAACGCGCCGGTCGGAAATCGCCGCCGCCGGCGGCGATGCTCCAAATTACCCAAAAAATACACCCCAGGCTTTTCTCTTTCTCCTCTTCTCATATCTACCATTATTTTCTCCCAAATCCTAGCCAAAACTCTCGAATCTTGATTTGAAAAATCCGGCCAAAACCCTACTTTGTCTAAACGACCCCTAATTCATAGCCTACGCTCCCCTGACCCCCTCATCCCTAATCCTTAACCAAAATCACTCAAATCTAAGTAAAACTGAACGAATTTTAAATGTAGGGATCAGGTATTTGAACCTGTTTTGGGAGGTTGTGAAGTCAACTGACCTTCGGTTAATGTTATATTCCTATTTCTGATGAAATAGACAAATAACATTAACTGGAAATCAGTTTCGAAGGTCTACTCATATCAAGTCTAAAATCAGTGAGTTTCTCAATCTCCTTCGTCCTCGTTCTTGTATATATGTGTTCTCCAGTGTAATTGTTTGTGTTTGCTCCGACTCGATTGTCTCATGATAGTTTAGTTCTGATTTTTTCTTCTTCTTGTTCTGTTTTGATTTCAGCAACTTTGATGTTAGGATTTTTCATTTAGTAAATTGTTTCTGAATTTCTGTAATTTCAATATTTTTGTTTTGATGAATTCATACTGTAGTATAGTTAGATTTTATTTTAGTCTTGATTGATTCTGTTTAGGTGTTAGTTTTAATGTCGATTGGTTGAGCATTAGCTGGATTCCTTGTTAGCTCTTGTTTCTTAGTCTAATTTTGTGTTTTAAACCTATTTTGGGTGTTTTTTGATTTTGTTTGAATGAATTAATACTTCTGTTAGTCTATTTAGTTTAGTTCTGATTGTTTTTTTTCTTTTCAATTTAGTGTTCATTTGCAGTTTAATTAGGATTTGGATATAGCTGAATACTTAGCCTTCAATTAATCATAGTTGAATTTTCACAATAAGTAAAGAGGTTGTTTGGGTTAGTAATTCTAGGGGGTGGTTAGGGGTATTTAGGTATTGAAAATGGCCTAGTTTGCTAAAGTTAGTAATTTCAGAATTCAAATAAGGGCAGTATAGGTATTTTAAGGGTAGGAAAACTAAGCTAGAACACCCTAGATCCTTCTAGAAGGGGTCTAGGTGTATGTTTTAGCATTCTAAAAGCAGTAATTTGAGAAACAATTAAACAATTTAGGATTAATATGTAATTTCTGAAAATAAAAAGGGAGAAAAATGAGTAAAAGTTTCCAGAACCTTCTGCCCCTTTTTATGCCTATAAAAGGCATGTCTAATGCCTTGGAGAGGAAGTTTTTTAACCTCTAAAAGATTCCCCCTACTTTCCACTAGTTCTTTTAGCTAAAATTTGAAATTCAAAATCTCTCCTAGATCTAAAAATCCCAAAAAAAAAAACATCAGAAAATCTCCAAAAAATCCAAAAAATGTACATTGATCTTCCTTGATCATTTTTTGAAGTTCAGCTCTTAATTCAATCGGTTAGCTCATTTAGCATCAAAATTAGTTTAGGTTTCTCTATTTCTATTCTGTACGAGAAGATTTAATGCAATTGAAGGTGTTTTGGAGTTCATGCGAGTTGTCCCTAGGTGCTTTTGACTGCTGAGAGCGTTCTGTAATTTCCTAGTTCAATTTCGAGTGAACTTGAGGTTAAACAAGCCTATTTTGATCAATTTGTTGTTGTTGCACTTCTGAGTTCATTCCTGGGTTTTTCGAGAAGTTGTTTGGGTCAAAAATTACTTCTATTGTTGCTGGCTGTGACTGCTGTTTGGAACTGCTTGATGACTCTTCACTTTTCATTTCATTTGGTGTTATTCCAGGTACACTGTTAGTCCACCCCTTGATGTACATGAACACTTTTAGATCAAGTAAATGAAGCACTGCACTCCATGATTCTGCCTCTATGTCTCCTTATTTAGCTTAATATGTAGTTGTTTTCATTTGAAGTGTTAGATAAGAATATATACATTAATCAGGACTATTTAGATTTGTTGTAATTAAATTGAAGGGACTGTATAATTAGGACTACTGGCATACTGTTATAAACTGTTAGAACTTAGGTCTATTATTAAACTTGTTAATTTTGTTCGTACTTAATCCCTGAGTACTTGAACGGATGAGAATGATTCTCAGATGATACTTACATGTGCTAAGTCAACCCTACTATCACTGAAATAAATTTCGAAACAGCGTTCATATGTTGTTGTGAAATCCAGTGGTTTAACGTGATGATACTCTAGTTTGCATTTTAGTGTTTGGAAGTTATTTTCAAGGCAAATGAATTAGAAGCTAGGTATATAAGTGTACAAATCTCAGCAATCACTAAGTAAGTTGAATAACATGCATGTGATAGCTAGACCATTTGTTTGAAAGTAAACATCACTACTAATTAAGTTCAGTCATAAATCAAACTTAGCATTTACATTCAGCATTATATTGCAGCTCTCTTTTCTTTACTTGAAGACTAGGGAATATCGATTTTGGGCTTACTGTGAGCCCATTTCTAGTAGTCTGCATAAGCTGTAACCGAATCATGGGCTAGCCTTCAGAGGCCCAACATGGACAGCTTGTTGGTTTGGCCCCTAAAGTTGACATCTTACAGATCTGGGCCAAACCTTTAAGGCCCAAAACTGCTATAAATCAAAAACTCTTTTGTTAAAAATTATTTTAGGAATAGGGGATTAGTTTACAAACCTAAATTTGGGTTTCAAATTAGGTGGCAGTTTCAAATTAAAAGGGTCTTCCCTTTTGTTTGAATCCGGACTTAAATTTGAGGTTTGAATTTATAAATGTAAATTAATTAGCCCTTTTAGAGACAAAATAAAGTAGAAAAACATAGTTTACTTTAGGCTGGCCTTTAAATAAAAATGAGATGAGCCTCGCCAAGCAAAACACATAAATTGTGGGGCCCTCATTAAATGCTTAATAAAAACACTTAGAATTCGGGGTGTGCCGTTTAGTGAATTTCACGGCCCCCGCAAAGACAATAATGCGCTAGTCTCTTTAGGTGCATGTTTTAATAATTTTACCTTCTTAAATACGAGTGTACATTTCATGCGACCCAAATCCAAGTCCCAAAATGTTGAATAAAAATGTGCCGAGGATCCGGGTGCATTTCATGTGACGTGATCCGAAAACATATTTTTAAACGACGTTCATTTTTTTAAAAATTGACCTAAAGCGGTAAACAATTATAAAATTTCACTATAGGTTTTAACATGTATAAAATTCAGATTCTTAGACAAATATAGCAGTTGAGCGACCGTGCTAGAACCACGTAACTCGGGAGTGCGTAACACCTTCTCCCGATTAACAGAATTCCTTACCCGGATTTCTGGTTCGCGACTGTTGAACAGAGTCAAACCCTTTCCTCGATTAGGGATTCAAATCGGTGACTTGGGACACCATAAATCTCCCAAGTGGCGACTCTGAAGCTCTTAAAAAAATGAATCCCATGTCGATTGTCCTTTAATTAAAAAAACTCCTTTATTATACCCTTCACGGGGCATAATAGCGGAAAAAGGAGGTGTGACACCCTCGGATCAAAATCTCACCTATCAACCGGGTATAGCCAAAATGCTAACTTTGCCAATTCAAGCCTAATTCTACACAGAACCTCCAAAATTACTTCTGATTGCGCTCCTAAGCCTCAATTCATCCACCGAGGCTAACCGAATTGTCAGAAATCACATCCGAGCCCTCTAACTCTCAAGTCAACTTCCGGTTGACTTTTCCAAACCAACCTTTCCATAAAGAGGCTAATTACCCCATTTCCTACCAAATCCAATCCGAATCAACTCAAACTCATCCAACACATATAATAAATCGTGAAGAAGAAATAAACGGGGAAAACGGGACGGAAACAAATGAGACGACGGGTCGGGTCATCACATCCTCCCCAACTAAAACAAACGCTCGTCCTCGAGCGGGTCAAGAAACATACCTGAAGTCTCAAATAGGCGAGGGTATCTGCTCCGCATCTCCTGCTCGGTCTCCCAAGTGGCCTCATCCACAGGCCGACCTCTCCACTATACCTTCACCGAAGTTATATCCTTTGATCTCAATTTTCGAACCTGACGACCCAAAATAGCCACTGGCTTCACATCATAAGTCAAATCATCATCCATCTGAAACGTGCTAAAATCCAAGTCATGAGATGGGTTCCCAACATACTTCTGGACCATGGAAACATGGAATATCGGATGAACGCCTGACAAGCTGGGTCGCAAAGCAAGCATATAGGCCACATCCCCAATCCTTCTAAGCACCTCAAAAGGCCCAATAAACCTCGGACTCAGCTTCCCTCTCTTTCCAAACCGCATAACGCCCTTCACAGGCGAAACCTTCAACAAGACCTTCTCGCCCACCATATAAGATACATCTCGAACCTTCCGGTCCGCATAACTCTTTTGACGCGACTGAGCTGTACGAAGTCTCTCCTGGATCACTTTCTCCTTATCCAAGGCATCCTGGACCAACTATGTCTCCAATAGTCTAGACTTGCCTAGCTCAAACCAACCAACCGGAGATCTACACTGCTTCTTATATAAGGCCTCGTACGGTGCCATCTGAATGTTGGACTGATAACTATTGTTATAAGCAAACTCTACAAGAGGTAGAAACTCATCCCAAGAACCCCCAAAATCAATCACACAGGCACGCAACATGTCCTCTAATATCTGAATGGTACTCTCGGACTGCCCCTTTGTCTGAGGATGAAACGTTGTGCTCAGCTCAACCTGTGTTCCCAACTCTGCTGAAAAGTCCTCTAGAACTGGGAAGTAAACTGAGTGCCTCTATCCGAGATAATAGTAACCGAAACCCCATGCAATCGGACAATCTTACGAATGAAGATCCCTGCCATCCGCTCCGAAGAATATGTAGTACACACTGGAATGAAATGCGCGAACTTGGTCAGCCGATCCACAACCACCCAAATTGAGTCGAACTTCTTCAAAGTCTGAGGAAGACCACTCACGAAATCCATAGTAACTCTCTCCCATTTCCACTCAGGAATAACCATCTGCTGAAGCAAACCGCTCGGTCTCTGATTCTTATATTTTACCAGCTGACAATTGAGACACCGATCCACAAATCCCACAATGTCCTTCTTCATTCTCCTCCACGAGTAATGCTGTCTCAAGTCCTGGTACATCTTCGGGGCACCTGGATGGATGAAATACCGTGAACTGTGGGCCTCCAAAAGAATCAAATCTCTAAGCCCATCCACATTGGGCACACAAATTTGGCCCTGCATCCTCAACACACCATCATCACCCATAGTCACATCTCTAGTATCTACGTGCTGAACTCTGTCCCTGAGGACAAGAAAATGCGGATCATCATACTGGCGCTCTCTGACGCGATCATACAAGAAAGATCGAGAAACCACGCATGCCAATACCCGACTGGGCTCTGAAATGTGTAATCTCACCATCCGATTGGCCAAGGCCTGGTTATCAACTGCAAAGGGTCTCTCCCTAACTGGAATGTACGCCAAACTGCCCATATTCACCGCTTTCTGGCTCAAAGCATCGGCAACTACATTGGCCTTCCTCGGGTGATACAATATGGTAATATCATAGTCCTTGAGTAACTCAAGCCACCTCCGCTGTCTCAAATTAAGATCCTTCTACTTGAACAGATGCTGAAGACTGCGGTGATCAGTATACACCTAAAAAAATACGCCATATAAATAGTGCCTCCAAATCTTCAAAGCATGAACTATAGCAGCCAACTCCAAATCATGTACAAGGTACTTCTTTTCGTGGGGCTTCAACTGAGGAGAAGCGTATGCAATAACTCTACCCTCTTGTATCAACACACACCCAATCCCGACTCTTGAAGCATCACAATACACGGTGTAAGGACCTGAAGCTAATGGCAAAACCAATACTAGGGCTTTGTTCAAAGCTATCTTGAGCTTTTGAAAGCTCTCCTCGCACTCGTCCGACCATACAGTTGGTGCACCCTTCTGCGTCAACTTGGTTAAGGGTGAAGCAATAGATGAAAAACCCTAAACGAACCGGCGATAATACCCTGCCAAACCGAGGAAAATCCGAATCTTCGTGGCTGAGGACGGTCTAGGCCAACTCTGTACCACCTCTATCTTCTTCGAATCAACCTGAATACCATTACTGGACACTACGTGTCCCAAAAAAGCAACAAAACCAAGCCAAAACTCACACTTGGAGAACTTTGCATAAAACTTCTCCTCTCTCAATCTCTGTAATACCACTCACAAATATTGAGCATGATCCTCCTGACTACGCGAGTACACCAGGATATCATCAATAAAAATGATAACAAATGAATCCAAATACGGCTGAAATACGTTGTTAATAAAATACATGAACACGGTTGGGGCATTAGTTAGCCCGAAAGACATAACCAAGAACTCATAGTGCCTATATCTCGTCCTGAAAGTCGTCTTAATAATATCCGAATCCCTAATCTTCAGATGGTGATAGCCTGAACGAAGATCAATCTTAGAGAATACCCTTGCTCCCTGGAGCTGATTAAACAAATCATCAATACACGGTAGTGGATACTTGTTCTTCACTGTCACCTTGTTCTACTGCTTGTACTCAACACACATCCTCATTGTGCCATCTTTTTTCTTCACAAATAAGATCAGTTCACCCCACGGTGACACACTCAGGCGAATGAACCCCTTATCTAGGAGTTCCTGAAGCTGCTCCTTCAACTCCTTTAACTCAGCTGGTGCCACATGATAGGGAGGAATAGAAATGGGCTGAGTGCCCAACACCAGATCAATACCGAAATCAATATCCCTATCTGGCGGCATGCCCGGTAGGTCTACTAGAAACACATTAGGGAAATCCCTTACAACGAGAATTGAATAAAGACTACGAGTCTTAGCTCTGACATCACTCACAAATGCCAAATACGATAAATAACCTTTCCCAACCATCCGCTTGGCCTTTAGGAAAGAGATTACCCTGCTCGGTACATAATCAGTCGAACCACGCCACTCAATCCTTGGAACGCCTGGTATAGCCAACGTGACTGTCTTTGCATGACAGTCCAGAATAACATGACATGGAGATGGCCAGTCTATGCCCAGAATAATATCGAAGTCTACCATGCTCAAAAGCAACAAATCAACTTGGGTATCCAGACCCCCAATATTATCAAGACAGGACCGATACACACGGTGCACAATAATAGTATCACCCATCGGAGTAGATACGTGCATAGGTAAAGCAAGACACCCTCGAGTCATACCCAGATGATGGGCAAAATATGAAGACACATAAGAGTATGTAGATCCGGGATCAAATAAAATAGAAGCATCCCAGTGGTAGACTAAGATAATACCTATGATAACAACATCTGATGCAACGGAGTCCCTCCTGTCCGGGAGAGCATTGAATCAAGCCTGACCACCACCAAATCGGTCTCCACCCCTAGGGTGGACCCTAGCTGACTGGACCCCACCCCTACCTAACTGGGAGGGTGCTGAATTAGATGGAGTAGAAGAGGAGGGTTGATCCCTCTGCTGAGATCGACCACCACGAAGCAAAGGACACTGTCTCCTCAGGTGGCCAAACTCACCGCACTCGTAGCAACTACCCGGTGCTAGAGAAGGGGACTGAAGGGAACCCCTCGCACCGGAATGACCAGCCGATGCGCTCTGCGCAGAAGAACCCTGAGCTGAATGAGCATATGATGAGCTCTGAGCTGGGAGGGCACTAAGTGAAGACTGGCCCTGCTGGAAACCCGGATGACCGCGGCTTGAAGACGCCCCACGATACTCGGGACGAGCTGACTGGTGAGGACTGGAGGAACGACCTCTACTCTGCTGAACCTGGCCCCTAGACGGAGCACCACTAAAGCTACCTGATCCTCGAGGCCTCTTGGCCTCTCTCTCTTCCCTCTCCTGACGGCGAGTCGTCTCAATATCACAAGCAATATTAACTGCATCCTCGAAGGTATGACTCAGAATCCTCTCTCGAGTCATCAGAATACGAATAGGATAAATTAGTCCGTCCACAAACCTCCTAATCCTTTCCCGCTCAGTCGGGACCATCCATGGGGCATAACAAGCCAACTCAGAAAATCTCACCTCATACTGGGACACAGTCATATCTCCTTGACGAAGCCACTCGAACTGTCTACGTTGCTCCTCCCTCTGAGACTGCGGTACCCACTTCTCCAGGAAGAGAGTGGAGAACTCCTGCCATGACAAAGGCCCTGCACTTACCGGCCTATGCCGCTCATATGCCTCCCACCAAGTGAAGGTCGTTCCTGATAACTGAAAGGTAGTAAATGATACCCCACTCGACTCTAAGATCCCTGCTATCTGAAGCATACGTCGACACTTGTCGAGAAAACCCTGGGCATTCTCGCTCCATTGAAAGTTGGAGGTGAGAGCCTATGAACCTCTCAAGACGACGCTGCTCATCGTCTGGCATAGCTGGAACCATATCATACTGAACCGGGGCAACTGACTGATGCTGAGCTGGTGGTGCCTCTAGTGTCTACAAACCCTGCACTCCCTGCTGAGGTGTGCGAGCAGCGGGGGTCTGATGACCACCCCCGGTTTTTGAGGTAGCTGCGGCAGTAGTGGTTCAAACTGCCTGAGCCAGGCCAGTGCATACTTATAGAATCTGAGCTAGGGCCTCCTGAAGACCCGGAATCATAAAAGGCATAGCTGGTGCCTGGGAGGTGCTGCTTGAGTCTCTACAGCTGGAGGCTGGTCCTGAACGGGGGCAACTGGAGGGTTTGCAGGTGCTGCCCCTACTGCTCTGCCTCGACCAAGACCACGACCGCTGTTGATACCCAATTTTTTTCCCATATATCCATACTCAAAATACTTTCAAAATAGCATATGTATGCATATATGAGCATCCCAAAAGATTTTGGCATTTTAAAAGGATTTTTTAAACTAATTTATGGCCTATTTTTACACCATAAATCCCAATAATTATTCCCAAAACTTGCCATTTTGGAGAATAGTTTATTTTATTCTCGCATCTACATCAAAACATAATTTACATGATTTTTATATAATTTTACAAGTCCATTTGGTATTTTATAACTAAGTTGCATGAAATTACAATTTTAGCCCACTTTCAGATTTAATAGCAATTTTAATTACAAAATCAATCCCAATATTTTTAATTTAATACTTACATATTATTTACTAGCTCAGTGCTTTTAATTTGATTTTTAAACATCTTTTACTATTTATATAAAATCAAAAGGGAAAAACTGGATATTTCAATTATGGCCTCAATTACTTTCAATTATAGCCTATTTGGGCATCTCAATTGACCCAAATTGCATCACACTTTCAGACAACCCGTATCTCAATCTAACCCGACCCACACCCAATTCTGTTAACCCGACCCAGCTATAATTATATCTGAGCCATTGATCAAACGGGATCAACGGCCCAGATTCACTTACCTAAATTAAATCAATCGACCCCCACCCTTGACCCCCCATTTGCAAAGAGATCGGTCTCTCTCTTGGACTCTTCATCTCCTCCGTCTCTCTAGAACCGTCTGGTTCTTCTCCGATGGGTTTCATCGCCTCTCCGGCCAACTCCATCCTCACTCCTCTCGACCTCTAGTCGCCAGGGAACCTTGTCTCGTTGATTCACTCTGAGCCTTGAAGCCCAGAGACTTCCACCATAAAAGACGGTCCCTGTAAGACTTGCTTGGCTTATCTCCGGCCTTCTCTCCGGTGGTTTTCAGTCCGTTGTTGCTTTAAACTCCATTATTAACAAGATTCGTATCCAGGTACCTATTACCCTATTCTCTATTGGCTTTCAAAAACTATATGTACTCCTCCTCTCTTCTCACTTGAGAGATGAACAAAATTCATTCTGAACTCTATCTTACACAAAAATATTCAGTGTTCTCTCTTGTTTTCTACACAACGTCTCTCACCTCTTTTGTGACTACTGGTTACTCAGCTGATTTGAAACCCAGGCTGAACTTTAGGCTACTTTATTGTTCTATTTCTCTCTCTACATTGCTACTTGCTTGAGTCTGCCATTGCTGCTCACTTCACTACTACTGCTGCTCACTTCTTTGCCTACTGCTGCTCTCTCTGTATACTTTCTGCATATTACTTCTCACTCCCTTGCACACCATTGCTCACTATTTTGCATTTTATAACTCACTACTGCCCTGCATTACCTTGCCTTCAACTGGTGTGTCTCCTATTTGATTTACAGCTTCAAAGCAATATGTTTCTATTTGTATTGCACTTTCTTTTATTTCTTGTATGTTTCTACTTATGGTTTTGTTGTTCTTACTGCAATTAGCATGCCTCTATGTTGATTAATATGCCTATCTTAATCTGGCATGCCCATTACTTCCTTTGTCTTTCTCATGCATGTTTCTCCTTATCCCATAACCCCAGTACATTATCAGCATGTATTCAGGACCCTCTTAGGTACTAAGTAACCCTGAACCTCTTCCTGATGTGTGAATCTGTTTGTTATATATCAATCTAATGATATTAAGACCCTGACCCCTTTGTCTGAAACCCGCTTGATTGTTAAAGTTCTGAAGTGCTTCTATTTGATGTTGTGTATATGTAACTGTGTTCTCACTTGTGAGTTACTTGTCCCCATGTCCTCTGCCCCTACTTGTGCTTGTCTTCCCTGAACCCTGTAACTGATATTGTCTCTTATGTTGCTTTTCTCTCAAAATTGTTTTCATGTATATCCTCTTTAACTGTTTTGAAACTCAATTGCTTTTAAAGAAACTCTACCTCCCCTTCCATTGACTTTTCACTCAAAACTGGTTCTCTATGGACCCTCTTTCAACTGTTATTCAACTCAATCTCTTTAATACTCTCTCACAATCTCACTACTCCTAGAATTTAGGTTTTACCCCCTTAGTGTAAGCATTGCTTTGGGTACCTTGAGTATTTACTGAACTTTGATGCACAAGACTAGTAATTCCACACTTGCACTGATTCAATGTTAATCTATTTCGGTGCATGTTATTGGCAAAGGGCCCCAATGGGCCCTTAGGGAGCTTTGCCGCACCAAAACCTTGGTAAAGGCTGTGAAACTCAAAAAGAAGTGAGGTTGGAGATTTGGGCCTGGTTGAAGGCTCCCTATAGAATAACTTCTTATTTTTTCATTAACTATAATTTTGATTATCTTGGTATGTAATAACTTGTAATGAACAATTGGGGTTTATAGTGAAATTGGGAGGGTTAAGCATGCTTAGTTTAAGGGTATGGGTAGAAACCATGCTTGTAGGACATGCATCTCATACGACTAGAAATCCTGTTTCAGGCTCTTTTACATTTCAGCGTGTTATTTTATTCATTTATATAATCACAGTCGGTTAATAACCAACAAGTTACTGTCATTGCTACTGCATTTAGAGACCATGTTCTTAGGAACCTTGTGTGCATTAGGTATCATGTCAATTAGGATTTTCGTTTGAGTTGAAATTGTTTGAACGCCTTATTAGTTTCGTTTAGTAACATAAGGCTAGTTAACAATTTCTTTTAAAAACTGGAAAACAAATATATATGTCCACTTCCTTTTATATAATCAGGCAATGTCTTTAACACCTAAGCAAGCCTTAGGCCGCATAAAATCAATTCATCGTTTTAGTCATGTTTAAGCTATTTCCACCTCTTTTAACTGTCCAGACTTGTTTCTGCCTCTCCGAAGTCCACTTGGTTTTTCTACTAAACACCCATCCTATTTTTAATCACATCTATATGTTTTTCTACTAAGTTACCTTTCCAGTCCAGAACTGGACTACTATTTTCTAAAACTTATCAGAATACTATGTCTTTAATATCTTCTGTAATTTTCAAAAGTATGTTTCCACACTGATATACTTACTGCTCTCTCTCTCTCTATCTCTCTCTTTTACACTCCTGAAATCCTGAATGATTTTGCATCTGTTTTTTTCTCCTTTCCGAAACTGTGCTATTTCCTTTTATCAGAATACCACATCTTTGATATCTTTACTATATATTTTCCAAGTGTATTTCAAAGTGTTTTCTTACTGATTCCTAAAACGTTATGTATTTACTGCCATTTTCTCAAGTTCTAAAAAATTTCGTCCAACTTTCTGAAATTCTGTTTAAATTTTCGGCTTTTATTTAAACCTATTTTTGACACTCCAGCTTTTAAACCCCTATTTCTTTAGACCTGAAATGTGATTGAGATGTGCTAATTATGTGTCTGTCTGTGGAGTGATATTTGAGCGTTTTACATGCCCTGTATATGATTCCTTACATGAAGTCCTCTCTGTTTTGTATGTCGCCTAGTATTTTTTACCTTTAAACCTAAGGGTTTAACCTAGTCCTCACCTTATAAGAATAGTGGTCCTCTATACCCTCTTGGACTTATAGGAAGAGATGGGTAATAGCACGCAATAAGCACTCGTGACCAATCCATACGTTCAAATAATCTTTACGGGGCGGGAATGGTAGAATATGGATATGATGACCGGTGCGCTAATATCTCGTGCGACCCCTCTTTTGAGGAGTGATTGCTGGGTATTGCATTGATGTGATCCATATTGTATTTAAACCTAGGACCTCCTTTCTTTTCTTTTTGTAATATTTTCCTTATGTGCTTTCATTTCTTTGCATCAACTCATTTTCTAAAAACTGTCTATTCTTCCTTTTCTTTTTGAAGTTCCAAGCTTATTTGTAACTATTATGTGTAAACCTTACTTGCTTTCTACTCCTTTAAAGTCACAAATAAGCATGGCCGGGAACCACACTAGTGGATCTTGAGGGGTGCCTAATACCTTCCCCTCGAGATAATCTCAAGCCCTTACCCGAACTCTGGTTTTCTTTCAAAATCTTCTTCTTTTCTTTATAAGTGTCCTAATGCACTATAATCATTAGGTTGTGACTCTTCAAATTCTATAACCCAATTCCTCAAAAGGGAATAAGAGTTATTTTGTCCATAATGTCGTAAACCTGATTTCTTTCTTTTAGAAAGGGGGAAAAAGGGGGCGTCGACAGCATGGCGACTCTGCTGGGAATTTTGAGGCTTTTACCATTACGTGCTCTTGTGACTTTATTGCTTCCTTAATTGCTTTTATTTTCTGCCTTTAATTATTTTATCATTATTACTGACTTGGCTCTTCATGTTTTCCCTTTCTTTTAATTTCTTCCTTTACTGCTTTTTCAATATCGTTGTAATTTTCTTTTTTGAGCATTTACTGTATGAACATGAAAATACATGCAATTTGCTTCATTTTTGTAACTGCATCTTCAACATCATATTCCACTCATGCCAAAACAAATCCTATAGCAACGCTTATAATGAGTGGTTGCACTCTTCCGATATTATAATCCCCTAAATGTGGCAAATGCATATTTGCGGTAAAACCAATCGATCAACGGTGTAGTCGACGGTTCCGCGCCTTTCCCTCTTGAGTTGTCTGCTCAAGGGTACCTTGTCTAGCACTTCAAAAGTAGAAACCTTACTCTATTAAACTGTTCATGCATCATGGTCAAACTTAGTCGAGTCAGTTATGTTGTCCGCATAATGACTCATTAAAATAGCCTAAACCAAAGTCCATCGGGTTTCTTCGAAACCCAAACGGATGCCTTCAGGTTGTGTGCATTTAATTGGAAAACTAAATGCCTTTATGCTAATTGTTGATTTAAATAGTCGAGTCTGGTGGGGTAAGGGTCTAACCCTTTGTTTTACAGAAATGAGGCACGAGGTCCACAACTTTGGTATGGTCAGTGTACCCTCACTCTTGCTGACCTGGTGGAGAAATCTCCCATCAAATGACCAAATTAATGAATGGAAAGATAGGGTGACCAAGGCTAGTGAGAAGCTGGAATACCTGGAGTACAACCTGCTGGAATTAGAAGGAAAAGTGAGGAAAAGAGTCACTAACTGTCAAAACGCTGAGGAAGGCGAATGAGAACGTATGGCGAAGGTGTTTTTAATAGAGAATCTGCGTGAGCTGGAGGATTTGATCAACGAGAACATTCAACCTGAAGAAGGTCCTTCTGGGACCAAGTACTTAGGATCTTTTACTGCTTTCATAATGTAATAAGGCCACTGGCCATTAGTGACATCTTTTATTATTCAGTCGTTTTTAAGACTCGTCTTGTTTTTATCAATAAAATGAGGCATTTAGCGTTATAAATTCTCCAAATTTAATTTGTCGCTAGGCCTACCTAGGGCACAACGAGGCACCCAAAGTAGTGAACAATTTATATTCCTGCACAATGTGTTTAAATATCGCAAAGCTATTTCTCAGAATCCGCACTAACTTTTTACCTTTTTTGTTTTCTATTATTCTTATTCTCCTCCCCAAAGGTTGGTTCGTGCATTCTGGCACCATCAGCATACTCAACAAGATCTAAAGGCCCTCCACCTCCTCCTCCGCCGAGTCCTACCAGAAACAGGAACAAAGGCAAAATGGGAGACACAAATGCTAGGAAGGAAATTGAGGAAACTTCTCAGAACACTCCAATTGCAAAGGAAGCTACTACTCATCTTGAGCAGACTTTGCTGAGATTTCGGGAAGAATTAGAACAAGTCCAGAACCTGGCAAGACTATCAATCACTCTTGCCGGTGCTGATGCGAACACCCAGAACCTCGTACCTCCACAGCCACCAGTACAACTTGCTAATACCCAAGCATGCAACACATGCAATAACACTCCACTGCTCATTCCCGGACCACAAAACACCACAAACGACCATAACACTCCTATCTTTGTGGACACTACACCCCACTATACCCAGCCAATCTCAAGTACACCCGAATCAGATGACAAGGACTCCCTTATCAGGAATTTGACCGCCGAACTCAAGAAGTTGACTAGCTGATTCCAAGGTGTCGAGGGTAGCAAAGGTGTTGAAGGGTTGAACTATGAAGATCTTTGTGTTCAGCCAGATGTTGAGCTTCCGGAGGGGTACAAACCTCCCAAGTTCGAGATGTTTGATGGTACAGGTGATCCCAGGGTCCATCTAAGGATGTATTGTGACAAGCTGGTAGGAGTTGGAAGGGTCGAGAAAATCTGCATGAAGCTGTTCATGAGGATTCTGAAAGGCGACGCCTTGTCTTGGTACATTAGCCAGGATTCAAAGAAGTGGACAAGTTGGGTGAGCATGGCATCCGACTTTATGGACTGGTTCAGGTTCAACACTGAGAACGCACCGGATGTGTTCTATATCCAGAATTTGAAGAAGAAGCCCACGGAAACATTTTACGAGTATGCAACTCGTTGGAGGTCAGAAGCTGCCAAGGTCAGGCCAGCCCTCGAGGAAGAGCAGATGAACAGGTTCTTTATCCGGGCTCAGTATCCGCAATACTATGAGAGACTGATGTTGATAGAGGGTCAAAAATTCTCCGATATCATCAAGATGGGAGAAAGAATCGAAGAAGGATAAAGAATGGTATGGTCACCAATCTCGAAGCATTACAGGCCACCAACAAGGCCTTACAGTCTAGTGGTACGTCAAAGAAAAAGGATGTGAATTCCGTAATGGCCACGCAAAGAACCAAATCCCCCATGAAGTACCAGACCAATCCCTCAACTCCACTAACATATCAACCTACCCTAAATTACTAAGCACCCTTACCTACAAACCAAATGCCAACATCTGCCTACCAATCACCTCCACCACCCACATATCAACCCACCTCACCAAGATATTCCCAACCCGCACCCGTGTACCAAGCATACAACTCCCAACCTTTTCATTACCCATCACCACCAACTCGCCAAAACTTTCCTCAACCCAGACCAAATTTCGACCGTAGACCTCCCAGACAATATACCTCCATAGCCGAGCCAATCCACCAACTATATGAAAACTCAAAACAGCCGGTTATGTTACTCCTATCTCAGCCATAATGCCATAGCCGAGTCCACTCCCAATGTCCGCAACAACCCTCTTCCTGACCACAAGGGTGGAGGCATCCATATGATCGAGATAGAGGATGATTGGGACCCTAAAATGAATTGATTGCCGAAGGAGATGAGCCTAAGAAACCGACGGTTACCCTCAATCCCATTGTTGTTCAGATCCAGCCCTCTGAGGGCGATGTGGTAAATATGTCTGCACCACTTGAGTTTGAATTGAGGTCGATTTCGGAGTACCAAAGGCACCTGCACCATTTGAAGTTTTTGTGTTACCTGCAAGGGTTCCAATTCCGGTTTCCATGACAGACGTGACCCCGTTCGAGTAAAATTCCATACCTTGGGATTACACAACGGAAGCTAGGAGAAAAGGGAATACACATACTGGAGAAACGATCGCCACACAGGGCATGATTAGAACCGGCAGGGTATACACTCCGGAACATTTAGCTGAGTCCAGCAAGCAGGCCTCCGGGCGGCTTGTTGAAACTGGACCCGATGACCTTTGGAGGAAAATTCAAGCCAAGGAATACTCGATCGTTCAGCAATTAAACAAAACACCAGCGCAGATTTCCATCCTAGCTCTTTTACAAAGCTCTGAGGCACATAAAAACGCCTTGATGAAGATATTGAGTGAAGCTTATATTCCCAGCAACATAACCGGAGGTGAAATGGCAAATATGGTAGGACAAATGTTGGAAAATCAGAAGATCACCTTCCACGAGGATGAGTTACCACCAGAAGGACTTTGTCATAACAAGGCGTTGCATATCACTGTGCAATGCGAAGATTATTTCATCACCAGTATCCTGGTCGATGGGGGATCTAGCCTCAACATTTGTCTGCTAGTGACTCTCAAAACATTGGGGAAAGGTTTGCATGAGATCAAATATGGGGCTATCAATGTTAAAGCTTTTGATGGGTCTCAAAGATCTACCATTGGGGATATTAGCCTGTGTCTGCAAATGGCGCCTACCTAGTTCGATGTTGACTTCTAAGTCATAGACGTACTAGCATCCTACAACTAATTGCTGGGACGACCCTGGATCCATGCTGCTAGGGCTGTGGCATCAACCCTACATCAAGAAGTGAAGTTTGAATGGAATCATCAGGAAGTGATCATTCATGGCGACGGTAGCAACCCTATATACAGTTGCCAAACCATCCCACTGATCGGAGGTAGAAGAAGAATAGGCGGAGAAACATACCATCACATTGAGCGAGTTAATTCCATAGACAAAGACAAGTGGTAGGATAACAAGATTGAGAGCATCCTGAGTTGGAGCGGGTATGAACTCGGAAAAGGACTTGGCAAGAATCTCCAGGGTAAAACCAAATCCATCAAGCTGAAGAAGCACGGTACTACTTTTGGCCTAGGGTATGAGTACACCTGGAAAGAGTTCAATGAATGGTCGCCACCATAGCGCGGTCCCCATTATCCGCTAGAGCACCCCATACCTCAGTTGGAGCAGACCTTTCAGCCTGTTGACATTATATATGGATCAGAAGAAGATGAAACATTGGCAGCAATGAAGAACCTGTTTCTGGGAGATGATATGGACTGTTGTGTTATCTTCGAGGAGGAAGGGGAGGAAGGCCCTTCCATTCAAGCTGTGAACCAAGGGGAATGCCTCAGCAATTGGTCAGTCAGGACCACCAGTGCCCGGAAAGCTTCGGGGTAGCAAGGCTAAACGACGCACCATGCATCGCATTTTACTTTTCCGCATTGTCTTTACTTCTGAAAAGAGCACCGATGTTTCAAACAGTTATGAATTTAATCAAAAGCATTTTGCAAGTTTATTTTTTATATCTCGCTCTTATTACTTTTCTCTATCATTTACTTTACACAGCATTACTACTAATATCTTGATGATGAAACGACGACTGTAACTTGCAACGAGGAAACACAACAAACGAATATAGATTCAGGAGAGAAAGATAACATACCAGAAGAGGTTGTAAGATAGGCCGAGAACTTTGAGAACAGACCTAAGTCTAACTTGGACGAAACTGAGGTTGTTAATTTGGGAGATGCAGAGAATATCAAAGAAACGCGCATCAGTGTGCATTTGTCGTCATCAAAAAAGAAAGAGTACAAAGAGTGCTTAAAAGAGTACGAGGACATTTTTGCCTGGTCATATGATGATATGACTGGTCTCAGCACATCCATTGTAGCTCACAAGTTGCCAACAGATCCGACATGTCCGCCAGTAAAACAGAAGCTCAGGAAATTCAAGCCCGACATGATTTTGGAAATCAAAGAAGAGGTTACTAAGAAAGTCAAAGCTAGGGTTCTCAAAGTGGCAGAGTATCCAACACGGTCAGCTAACACCGTGCCAGTACCAAATAAGGACAGGAAGGTTAGACTCTGTGTCGACTACCGGGATCTCAACCGGGCCAGTCCCAAAGATGACTTCCCTTTGCCAAATATACACATCCTAATTGACAACTACGCCAAGCACGAACTGCAGTCATTCGTCAATTGTTTTGCTAGGTACCATCAGATATGGATGGATGAAGAAGATGCAGAGAAAACGGCGTTCATCACGCCATAGGGAATGTACTGTTACAAAATGATGCCATTTGGTTTGAAGAATGCTGGTGCCACCTACATGAGGGCCATGACTACTATCTTACATGACATGATACATAAAGAGGTCGAGGTGTATGTGTATGATGTCATCATCAAATCCAAGAAAGCTGCAAATCATATGGAAGACCTGAGAAAATTCTTAAACAAATTGAGGAGGTACAACTTGAAGCTGAATCCCGCCAAGTGTGCATTCGGGGTTCCTGCTGGAAAGCTATTGGGTTTCATTGTGAGTCGCCAAGGAATATAATTGGATCCGTCAAAGGTCAAGTCCATTCAAGAGTTTCCACCGCCAAGGAACAAGAAGGATGTGATGAGCTTTCTGGGAAGGCTCAATTCTATCAACCGATTCATAGCTCAGTCCACTGTCATTTGTGAACCTATCTTCAAGATGATTAAGAAGGATGCTGCCACCAAATGGACTGATGATTGTCAAAAGGCTTTTGGCAGAATCAAGGAATACTTGTCAACGCTGTCGGTCTTGGTTCTGCCTGAGCCAGGGAGACCTCTATTACTTTATCTCGCAGTATTGGATGAAGCATTCGGGTGTGTTTTAGGACAACATGATGAAACCGGAAGAAAGGAGCAAGCCATCTACTACCTCAACAAGAAGTTTACTCCGTATGAGGCTCGGTATTCTTTATTAGAACACACATATTGTGCTCTGACCTGGGTAGCTCAGAAGTTGAGGCACTATTTCTGTGCTTAGACCACTTATCTCATATCAAGGATGGATCCGTTAAAGTATATCTTTCAGAAGCCCATGCCTACCGGCAAGCTCGCAGAATGGCAAATCCTGTTAAGCGAGTTCGACATTGTTTATGTTACTCAGAAGGCAGTCAAAGGGCAAGGTCTGGCAGACCACCTTGTCGAAAATCCCATGGGAGGAAAATACGAACCTCTAAAGACGTATTTTCCTGATAAAGAAGTATCTTTCATAGGAGAAGACATTGTAGAATCCTATGACGGTTGGAGGATGTTTGTCGATGGAGCTGCGAATTGCAAAGGAGTTGGCATAGGAGCAGTCCTGGTATCAGAAACCGGTCAGCATTACCCAGTATCCGCCAAGCTCAGGTTCCCGTGCACCAACAACATGGCCGAATATGAAGCCTGCATCTTAGGGCTCAAACTGGCCATCGACATGAACGTTCAGGAGCTACTAGTGATTGGAGACTCGGACTTACTCATACATCAGGTTCGAGAGGAATGGACAACCAAGAATCCTAAGATACTCCCTTACCTACAACACATACAGGAGTTGAGGAAGAGATTAAAACAAACGGAATTCCAGCATGTTCTGAGAATACAGAATGAGTTCGCCGATGCACTAGCCACTTTGTCATCCATGATTCAGCATCCAGATACGAATTTCATTGACCCCATTCAGGTCAAGATTCATAACCAGCCAGCTTACTGTGCTCACGTTGAGGAAGAAGCTAATAGGAATCCATGGTTCCACAACATCAGAGAATACTTGACAACAGGAGAATACCCAGAGCTTGCCAATGCTACTCAGAAGTGCACGCTCCGAAGGTTATCCAACAACTTCTTTCATAGCGGAGGAATCTTGTACAGGAGGACTCCCGATCTGGGTTTGTTAAGGTGTGTCGATACGAGAGAAGCAACCAAACTATTGGATGAAGTGCACGCAGGAACATGTGGACCGCATATGAATGGCTTTGTTTTGGCAAAGAAAATACTCCGAGCAGGGTATTTTTGGATGACTATGGAAACGGACTGCATCCAGTATGTTCGAAGGTGCCATCACTGTCTGATACATGCAGATATGATAAAATTACCTCCAAATGAGCTTAATGTAACAAGCTCACCATGGTCGTTCGCCACCTGGGGAATGGATGTCATTGGACCAATCGAACCTACCGCATCAAACGGGTACATGTTCATCTTAGTGGCAATTGATTACTTTACTAAATGGGTCGAAGCAGCATCATACAAAGCAGTGATCAAGAAAGTGGTAGCCGACTTCATCCGCGACCGTATCGTTTGTCGGTTCGGAATTCCAGAATCAATCATCACCGATAATGGTTCCAATCTCAACAACGAATTGATGAAAACAATGTGTGAGACATTCAAAATTAGGCACAAGAACTCTACAACCTATAGACCTCAGATGAATGGAGCTGTAGAAGCTGCCAACAAGAACATCAAGAAGATACAAATGAAGATGATTGAAAGGCACAAGCAGTGTCATGAGAAATTGGCGTTCGACTTATTGGGTTATCATACCACAGTCCGTACATCGACCGGGGAAACCCCCTACATGCTGGTTTGTGGCACATAAGAGTTCATTCCCGCCGAGGTAGAAATTTCCTCCTTGAGGATCATACAAGAAGCAGAGCTAGACGACGCAGAATTGGTACAAAGTCGCTACGAGCAGTTAACCCTTATAGACGGAAAGAGAATGAATGCATTTTGCCACGGTCAATTATATCAGAACAGAATGTCCAGATCCTTCAACAAGAGAGTTAAGCCGAGGAAGTTTACACCAGGGCAGCTGGTGCTGAAGAAGATATTTCCACATCAATATGAGGCCAGAGGGAAATTCTCTCTCAATTGGCAAGGACCGTACATGGTTCACCGGGTTCTAAACGGAGGAGCTCTTATTCTTGCAGAAATGGACAGAGAAGTCTGGCCGAAGACAATCAACTCAGACGCAATGAAACAATACTACATTTGATCATATGCTTTTTCTTCATGATGTAATTGGAACTACGCCTGACCTGATTCCCGTTTAAGAGGGGATACGTAGGCAGCCCTATGGGTTTGATCACATTTTAATAAAAATCCCATTTTTTCCCCGCTATTGGAACTACGGCAGAATTTTGAGGAGGACCCTCAAAATTTCGAAGTCAGTCTTCTCATCAGCAACAACACAGTAAACTGGGGCAGAATTTTGAGGAGGACCCTCAAAATTTAGGAGTCGATCCGCTTTTAGTTATTTAGTAGAGCCGTCAGTAGCACCAGCCCAGTAAACTGGGGCATAATTTTGAGGAGGACCCTCAAAATTCCGGAACAAGCAAGGTTGTCGTGTCCTTGAACCACATTGCAGTCGTTGGTTCATCCAAAATAAAATTGTTTTTCAAATATGTACTTACATTATACTAAGTCATGCATAAAATATCGTTGGAATTGCTATTGTTTAGCAACGCTACCCCAATGATACACGACGTCAAGAACCAAGGAATAAGAACTAACCTTCGCCCCTTTACAGAACTCACGATTTTTCTTTGAATGCAGGCACTCAGGTCGCAAATCATTGAACGCATCCACTTTTCAGGGTTAAAACTCTCAGAACGATCACTCACTCACGAATCTACTATCTACACCCAACATTCCCAGCAGTCACGATATCACAATCATCTATCAGCTAAGGAAACTTACTACCATTCGCTCATTTACATTCCTACATTGTATAAGGCTATTTTCTACCTTCCAAGGTTAAGCTCTACCTCCATCCTGCATAAGGCTACTTATCTGCCTTTCGAGACTAAGCTTTGTCTCCATCTGCATTTTGCATAAGGCTATTTTTTGCCTTCCGAGGTTTAGCTCTACCTCCATCCTGCATAAGGCTACTTATCTGCCTTTCGAGACTAAGCTTTGTCTCCATCTGCATTTTGCATAAGGCTATTTTCTACCTTCCGAGGTTAAGCTCTACCTCCATCCTGCATAAGGCTACTTATCTGCCTTTCGAGACTAAGCTCTATCTCTATCTGCATTTTTGCATAAGGCTACCTTTCTGCCTTCCGAGATTAAGCTCTACCTCCATCCTGCATAAGGCTCCTTATCTGCCTTTCGAGACTAAGCTCTGTCTCCAGCTGCATTTTGCATAAGGCTACCTTTCTGCCTTCTAAAGTTAAGCTCTACCTCCATCCTGCATAAGGCTACTTATCTGCCTTTTAAGACTAAGCTCTATCTCCATCTGCATCTTTGCATAAGGCTACCTTTCTGCCTTCCTTGGTTAAGTTATACCTCCATCCTGCATGGCCGAAATATCGCCACTTTATTTTTTTTCGAATTGCTAAAATATCGCCACCTGCATTTAAGTTCTTGCTTTGGCTGAAATATCGCCACCTGTATTTAAATTCTCCTCTGGCTGAAAGATCGCCACTCTTTGCATTCACTCGGCTGAAAGATTGCCACATTTTCATGGGCTAAAAAATTGCCAACTATTTCAAAGGCGTCATAGTTTGGAGGCACCATCTGTATAGCCTGAGAACACCATTTCATGGCCTGTGAATCTTTAATTTTATGCTTTTCATGGCCCAGGACATCATAGTCCGAGGACGTCATCCTAACCGCCTGAAGACAGCATTCATGGTCCAACGGGAACTTGCATCATGTTTAAATTATGCACAATATATGCGCACATTGCTCATTTAAAGGTACACCGGCTAGCAAATAGCCGTCTCAGCAGGAGCGATCCCGCTCCGGTTCTCCGCAACCTGTCCGATTCAAACGCCTTTTCAAACTTAACCATCGTGTCCGTCTTTTCCGTCTTTTCGAATCTCCATCGACACATTCCGTCAATGGTTCCTGAACTACATATGGCCTGATTCTTGTAAAACCAGGGATATGTGGGCAACTTAGAACCCAGAGCACGGTCAAAATTATCTTACAATCGCCTTTTCCAGTAAAAATTGGCCATCTTGTCTTTACCCGACAACTCTTTCATCCTCATCGGGTAAAGAGGGACAACTGTTGATACCCAATTTTTTCCCCATATATCTATACTCAAAATACTTTCAAAATAGCATATGTATACATATATGAGCTTCCCAAAAGATTTTAGCATATATGAACTTTAGGCTACTTTATTGTTCTATTGCTCTCTCTACATTGCTGCTTGCTTGAGTCTGCTATTGCTGCTCTCTTCACTACTACTGTTGCTCACTTCTTTGCCTACTGCTGCTCTCTCTGTATACTTTCTGCATATTGCTTCTCACTCCCTTGCACACCATTGCTCACCATTTTGCATGTTATAACTCACTACTGCCCTGCATTACCTTGCTTTCAACTGGTATGTCTCCTATTTGATTTACAGCTTCAAAGCAATATGTTTCTATTTGTATTTTTTTACTTCTTGTATGTTTCTACTTATGGTTTTGTTGTTCTTACTGCAATTAGCATGCCTCTATGGTGATTAATATGCCTATCTTAATCTGACATGCCCATTACTCCCCTTGTCTGTCTCATGCGTGTTTCTCCTTATCCCATAACCCCAGTACATTATTAGCATGTATTCAGGACCCTCTTAGCTACTAAGTAACCCTGAACCTCTTCCTGATGTGTGAATTTGTTTGGTATCTATCAATCTAATGTTGTTAAGACCCTGACCCCTTTGTTTGAAACCCGCTTGATTGTTTAAGTTCTGAAGTGCTTCTCTTTGATGTTTTTGTATATGTAACTGTGTTCTCACTTGTGAGTTACTTGTCCCTATGTCCTCTGCCCCTGCTTGTGCTTGTCTTCCCTGAACCTTGTAACCTGATATTGTCTCTTCTGTTGTTTTTCTCTCAAAACTATTTTCATGTGAATCCTCTATAACTGTTTTGAAACTCAATTGCCTTTAAAGAAACTCTATCTCCCCTTCCATTGCTTTTCTCTCAAAACTGGTTCTCTATGGACCCTCTTTCAACTGTTATTCAACTCAATCTCTTTAAAACTCTCTCACAATCTCACTACTCCTAGAATTTAGGTTCTACCCCCTTAGTGTAAGCATTGCTTTGGGTACCTTGAGTATCATTTGAACTTTGATGCACAAGGCTGGTAATTCTACACTTGCACTGATTCAATGTTAATCTATTTCGGTGCCTGTTATTGGCCAAGGGCCCCAATGGGCCCTTAGGGAGCTTTGCCGCACCCAAACCTTGGTGAAGGCAGTGAAACTCGAAAAGAAGTGAGGTTGGAAATTTGGGCCTGGTTGAAGGCTCCCTATAGAATAACTTCTTATTTTTTCATTAACTGTAATTTTGATTATCTTAGTTTGTAATAACTTGTAATGAACAATTGGGGTTTATAGTTAAATTGGGAGGGTCAATCATGCTTAGTTTAAGGTTACGGGTAGAAAACATGCTTGTAGGGCTTTTCGTATTTGTGCAATTGATATCCTGTCTAGGACATGCATCTCATAGGACTAGAAATCCTGTTTCAGCCTCTTTTACATTTCAGCTTGTTATTTTACTCATTTTTATAATCATAATCGGTTAATAACCAACAAGTTACTGTCATTGCTACTGCATTTAGAGACCATGTTCTTAGGAGCCTTGTGTGCACTAGGTATCATGTCAATTAGGATTTTCGTTTGAGTTGTAATTGTTTGAACGCCTCATTAGTTTTGTTTAGTAACATAAGGCTGGTTAACAATTTCTTTTAAAAACTGGAAAACAAATATATATGTGCACTTCCTTTTATATAATCAGGCAATGTCTTTAACGCCTAGGCAAGCCTTAGGCCGGAGAAAATCAATTGATTGTTTTAGTCATGTTTAAGCTATTTCCACCTCTTTTAACTGTCCGGACTTGTTTTTGCCTCTCTGAAGTCTGCTTGGTTTTCCTACTAAACTCCCGTCCTATTTTTAATCACATCTATATGTTTTTCTACTAAGTTACCTTTCCAGTCCATAACTGGACTACTATTTTCTAAAACATATCAGAATACTATGTCTTTAATATCTTCTGTAATTTTCAAAAGTATGTTTCCATACTGATATACTTACTGCTCTTTCTCTCTCTTTTACACTCCTGAAATCCTGAATGATTTTGCATATGTTTTTTCCTCTGTCCGAAACTGTGCTATTTCCTTTTATTAGAATACCACATCTTTGATATCTTTACTATATATTTTCCAAGTGTGTTTCAAAGTGCTTTCTTACTGATTCCTAAAACGTTATGTATTTACTGCCATTTTCTCAAGTTCTAAAAATTTGCGTCCAACTTTCTGAAATTCTGGTTAAATTTTCGGCTTCTATTTAAACCTATTTTCGACACTCCTTCTTTTAAACTCCCATTTCTTTAGACATTAAATGTGATTGAGACGTGCTAATTATGTGTCTATCTGTGGAGTGATATTTGAGTCTTTTACATGCCCTTTATAGGATTCCTTACATGAAGTCCTCTCTGTTTTGTATGTCGCCTAGTATTTTTGACCTTTAAACCTAAGGGTTCAACCTAGTCCTCACCTTATAGGAACAGTGGTCCTAAATACCCTCTAGGACTTATAGGACGGTACGGGTAATAGCACGCAATAAGCACTTGTGACCAATCCACACGTTCAAATAAACTTTACGGGGCGGGAAGGGTAGAATATGGATATGATGATCGGTGCGCTAATATCTCGTGCGACCACTCTTTTGAGGAGTGATTGCTGGGTATTGCATTGATATGATCCATATTATATTTAAACCTAGGACATCCTTTCTTTTCTTTTTGTAATATTTTCCTTAAGTGCTTTCATTTCTTTGCATCAACTCTTTTTCTAAAAACTGTCTATTCTTCCTTTTCTTTTCGAAGTTCCAAGCTTATTTGTAACTATTATGTGTAAACCTTACTTGCTTTCTACTCTTTTAAAGTCACAATTAAGCATGGCCGGGAACCACACTAGTGGATCTTGAGGGGTGCCTAATACCTTCCCCTCGAGATAATCTCAATCCCTTACCCGAACTTTGGTTTTCTTTCAAAATCTTCTTCTTTTCGTTAAAAGTGTCCTAATGCACTATAATCATTAGGTGGCGACTCTTCAAATTCTATAACCTGATTTTTCAAAAGGGAATAAGATTTATTTTGTCCATAATATCGTAAACCTGATTTCTTTCTTTTAGGAAGGGGGAAAAAGGGGGCGTCGATAACTACGCCCACAACCTCTAGTAGGTGGTAATAGTTGTCGTCCTCCACGTCCAGTAGCACGGGTTCTCGCCAGCTGCGAGAGAATAGAATACAGAAATTTAGTTCTTGGATCAACAAAGTCGCACGACAAGAATTTCAAGAATTGAAGTTTTCCTAAAGGTTCTGCAGCCTCTCGAGGATAAATACAGACGTCTCCGTACCAATCCACGAGGCTCTACTAAACCGGCTCTTGATTCACGAGACCAAGTAACATAGGCTCTGAAACCAACTTGTCACGATCCCAACCCGATCATGATGGCGCCTAGCACTCTACTGGGCAAGCTCGACCCTTTCCAATAGTTAACCCAATTGATAAATAGGGTTAGATAACTAAAACAGTGAATCACCAAACCATTTAAGTCAAAGATCAGGAAAAATACAGATAAAAGTGCGGAAGTTCAACAAAATACAGAATATAGCCCAACCATGGACCCGGTGTCGCAAACATGAGCCTCTACATAAAGAAGGACATCCTACTACAAAGTCTGTCTAAAATTCAAATATAGGGAAACAAAAGACGGGGATAAAGGGGAGAAAATCTAAGGCTGCGGATGCAGTGCAGCTACCTCGATGCTCCCGAAGTACTAACTCTGCTGGTCCAAGACGGGATCTACTCTGCCTGAGAAGAACCTGGATCTGCACGCAAGGTGGATGGAGTAAAATGAGCACTCCGACTCAGTGAGTAATAAACATAAATACAGTCTGAGAATAAGAAAATGCAGTAAATGCACAAGGTAACCTATATCTAACAGTCCGGATCAGTATCAGTGTAAACATGAACAACAATAATACAGTTAAGGAAATAATGCATTATAAGATGTAACACATATACTGGTACACTCTAGTACCGGCTGTTGCGTGCAACCCGCTCCACATATTTAACGTCGACGGTGCTCACTAGGGGTGTGTACAGACTTCGAAGGGGCTCCTACAGCCCAAGCACAATATCAACCATCTCGTGGCATCCAATAGGCTGTCGGCCTCAATATACATATGTCCTCGCTGTGGCGTGCAGCCCGATCCATATTAAGGATAAACATCCCTGCTATCGGGTCCTCGACCTATCTCAGTTAAATAAGTTCACCGCCACTTGGGCATGACATGTTATAGGGATCTCAGCCCTCATATCCTTTTCCTTTAATATTCATGATTAAAAACACTGTTATTATTTTATTTCAATAGCTGAAAGCATGACTGAGAGTATAATTTAAGCAAACAAGTGGGGAAAACCACAGAAAATCCCCTAAGGATTCTACAGGTCGGCACAAGGCTCCAAACATGGCAATAAACCCAATTCACAGTGATAAGATATGAGTCTCAATCGCCAACATAATGGAAATAACACTCGGGATGGACCAAGTCACAATCCCCGTCAATAAACGACCCCACAATCATCATAGAATCCGTACCGATCCGCGAGACTCTACTAAACCGGCTCTTGATTCACGAGACCAAGTAACCTAGGCTCTGAAACCAACTTGTCACGATCCCAACCCGGTCATGATGGCGCCTAGCACTCTACTGGGCAAGCTCGACCCTTTCCAATATTTAACCCAATTGATAAATAGGGTTAGATAACTAAAACAGTGAATCACCAAACCATTTAAGTCAAAGATCAGGAAAAATACAGATAAAACTGCGGAAGTTCAACAAAATACAGAATATAGCCCAACCATGGACCCGGTGTCACGAACATGAGCCTCTACATAAAGAAGGACATCCTACTACAAAGTCTGTCTAAAATTCAAAAATAGGGAAACAAAAGACGGGGATAAAGGGGAGAAAATCTAAGGCTGCGGATGCAGTGCAGCTACCTCGATGCTCCCGAAGCACTAACTCTGCTGGTCCAAGACGGGATCTACTCTGCCTGAGAAGAACCTGGATCTGCACGCAAGGTGGATGGAGTAAAATAAGCACTCCGACTCAGTGAGTAATAAACATAAATACAGTCTGAGAGTAAGAAAATGCAGTAAATGCACAAGGTAACCTATATCTAACAGTCCGGATCAGTATCAGTGTAAACATGAACAACAATAATACAGTTAAGGAAAATAATGCATTATAAGATGTAACACATATACTGGTACACTCTAGTACCGGCTGCTGCGTGCAACCCGCTCCACATATTTAACGTCGACGGTGCTAACTAGGGGTGTGTACAGACTCCGAAGGGGCTCCTACAGCCCAAGCGCAATATCAACCATCTCGTGGCATCCAATAGGCTGTCAGCCTCAATATACATATGTCCTCGTTGTGGCGTGCAGCCCGATCCATATCAAGGATAAACATCCCTGCTATCGGGTCCTCGACCTATCTCAGTTAAATAAGTTCACCGCCACTTGGGCATGACATGTTATAGGGATCTCAGCCCTCATATCCTTTTCCTTTAATATTCATGATTAAGAACACAGTTATTATTTTATTTCAATAGCTGAAAGCATGACTGAGAGTATAATTTATGCAAACAAGTGGGGAAAACCACAGAAAATCCCCTAAGGATTCTACAGGTCGGCACAAGGCCCCAAACATGGCAATAAACCCAATTCACAGTGATAAGATATGAGTCTCAATCGCCAACATAATGGAAATAACACTCGGGATGGACCAAGTCACAATCCCCGTCAATAAACGACCCCACAATCATCATAGAATGCGTGTCACACCTTAATATAGCATTACGATGTGAAAGTCCGGGGTTTCAAACCCTCATAGCAGCATTTACATCAATTACTCACCTCTAGCCGGCCCAAGTCTAGCTCACAATGCCCTTCCCTCGTGAATCGACCTTCTCGCGCGTCGAATATGGCCAAAACCACAACGAATACATTATAATAGGCTAAGGGGATATAACCTAATCGAAAAGACTCGAAAAATATCAAAAATTACGAAATTTGCAAAACCCGAGCCCTGGGTTTACTTCTCGAAAGTCAGAAATTTTTATACCAAAATGTTCCTTGTCTCTCCACGAATCTATACATATAAATTTCACAAGAATCGGAGTCCATTTGACCCCTCAAATCTCTAGTTTAACTCTCTTAAGTTTCAAGCCCTAGCCTCCATTTTTAACCTTTAATTCCTTGGGTTTTCAGTGTTAATCCATGTTTATACACCATAATATCATAGTCTAAGTCCAAGAATCCATACCTGATGATAGCCCTTGAAACCCTCTTCAAAAATAGCCCAAAACCCTTTTAGTCCGAAGTGGAAATGTTATGCTCTTTTAAAAATTAGCAAAGGTTAAATTAAAAGCTTGGGCCCAGGCCTTTCCGCTTTTGCGGCACCAAAACTGCTTCTGCGGTTACCGCTTGTATGGAAGTCACTTAAGTGCCACGACCGCTTCTACGGTCCAGATAATGCACCAGCGGAACCGCCTTTGCGGTCCCCACGTCCGCTTCTGCGGAGCCTGCCATGAACCGCCCTTCCGCTTCTGCGCCTCCCCGCTCGCTTCTGCAAGACCGCTTATGCGGAAAGGTCAAGCCCCCACTAGAGCCGCTTCTGCGACCTCCCCGCCGCATCTACGGAAATGCCTATGCGGTCCCTTTTCCGTAGATGCGGAAATGACAGAACCAGCAATTCCAAAACATGCAACAAACTCCAAACTCTCCGTTTAACCACCCGAACTCACCCCGAGGCCCCGGGACCTCAATCAAAAGCACAGACATGATCCATTACTTTATTCAAACTTGCTCGAATCATCAAACCACTATCATTAACATAAAAAATCATCAAATTTTACCAAATCAAAGCCTAAGTTTATCAAATTCTTCCGAAACTCACATTCGATCAAAAACCTGACCTAACCACCTCCGATTCAACTGAAATTTTGCACACACATCACAAATCACCTGACGAAGCTACTGCAACTCTCGGAATTCCATTCCGACCCTCGGATCAAAATCTCACCTATCAATCGGATATCGCCAAAATGCTAACTTTGCCAATTCAAGCTTAATTCTACACAGAACCTCCAAAATTACTTCCGATTGCGCTCCTAAGCCTCAATTCATCCACCGAAGCTAACCGAATCATTGAAAATCACATCCGAGCCCTCTAACTCACAAGTCAACTTCCGATTGACTTTTCCAAACCAACCTTTCCTTAAAGAGGTTAATTGCCCCATTTCCTACCAAATCCAATCTGAATCAACACAAAATCATCCAACACATATAATAAATCATGAAGAAGCAATAAACGGGGAAAAATGGGACGGAAACACGTGAGACGACGGGTCGGGTCGTAACAATAGTATAGAGTAAGTGTGTGTGTGTGTGTGTATATATACACACACAGAGATGCACGATTCGTAGTACTATTCATCCCTTGTATTACAAAAGTATTAACGGCTTACATTTATATTATTTAGATAGTAAATACAAAAGTAATTTTTAATTTTGACTATTGTTGACCTGAATAGAGACCAACTTAGGTCGCTATTTTCTCAAGAATTTAGTTTAGCGACCAGAGTTGGTCACTATATTTAAATCAGATTTAATTATATTTCATATAATATTTAAATTAATAATATCATTGTATAATCAGGTCCCATTTAAGAGAACAAAGTTGGTCTCTATCTGCCTACCCTTTAATTAGCAACCAACGTTGGTTGCTATTTTTATATTATATATGTTTATATTTTATATTTTTTTAAAAATAATAATATAATTATTAAAATTTTGTAGGTGGATCCCAATTTCGCAACCAACATTGGTCGCTATTCTCAGTAATTGTTTGACCAAGAAAGTCTGACCATTCTAGTCAACATTTTGACTAATATAGCGACCAAGTAGCGACCAAACTTGGTCGTTATTTGTTTATTTTATTTATTTTATTATTTTCGCTAGTTTAGTGACCAACTTTGGTCGCTTTTTCCCACATACCAACTTTGGCCGCTAAGTTTTGGTCGCTTTTTTTCGAATTTCTAGTAGTGAGAACGAGTTTTCTAGAGAAAAACCGAGCAACCGAATCAGAATTTCCTAAACTTTTGTCGGTCTTTCAAAAACGACATATGGAACAATACTCATTGTTACGCCATGACTATTCCTCTTTTTTTGGCATTTTAGGATCATAAAACTGGTATTACGCCCGATTTCAAATTTTTGTGTGCTAGCCCACGCCAGTGTGTCCGGACCTGAATTGTCTAAAAGTTTGCTCGACAAGCAGAAATGACCTAAGGAATAATAGTCATTGCTTCGATATGACTGTTCCTCATTTTATGGAATTTTAAGGCCATAAAAACTTGAATTCCATCCGATTCTCAAATGTTTTTGTGCTATAGCCCATGCCATCTGCATGCATGCGGGCGATGGGACCCGAATTGTCTATTTCACGACTCTGAATTTCCACGTTTGGGATGGTGATGACGCCTAATATTCTTATCTCTAGGTAAGTCAATGTTATAGAAATTGTTTATTTTTAATTGTTCAAATTGAATAATAATAATAAAGAAACCGATATAACTTAATTAAACTCTGAAGTAAAGGCCGGAAAATATAACAACTGAAAGCTCTAATACAACTCGAATTTGATGTGACAAGCGCATGAGCTACTAGAATACTGCATATGAAGGTCTGAATAAAATATAGAGCTATCTCAGAGAAACTACACAGTTCAGGTAGGAGGAAGGGGACTTTATTATCTGCAGACGCTAAGCAGTTGTACCTCAAGTCTCCACCCTGATAGCCAGCCCGAGCATGCTAATGACCGCTGCTGGCACCGACTCTGCACAATAAGTGCAGAGTGTAGTATGAGTACAACCAACCCCGTGTATTCGGTAAGTTTCGAGCCTAACCTTGACGAAGTAATAACGAGGCTAAGGCGAGTGACTTACACTATAACTTGTGCGTAGTATAAAGATAATGATAGGAAGGAAAATACATGAACGAATTAAACAGCAAATACATGAAAATAACTCAACCTTAGAAAACCGGTACTGCTAGTATTATCAATCTTTGGAGTCTCGCATTAAAATACCGAAGCCAAGACAACACGATAATAAAACTAAGCACATGATTGTTGCGGCGTGCAACCAATCACATTGTATAATAAAATCCTCCCTTATTCCACCATAATAATATCGATAATAAAAAATAAATATATATTGCGGCGTGCAATCCAATCCCACCATATAACAAATTAGTATCTTATATTACCCTCCCCGTATCAATCCACCTTTATTTTATCTGTTGCGACGTGCAACCCGATCCCACCGTATCAGTATAAATTCACCCTTATTTTACCGTATCATCAACCTTTATTTTACCTGTTATGGTGTGCAACTCGATCCCATCGTACAGTATAAAAAATCAATAAATGCATTTAATTAAGAAACCTAAACACAAGAGTCCTCTACGAGTAATGGAAATTAAGCAGAAACAGAAGGGAAATCTCGTCGCAAATTAAGAATCCGCTACAATGAATACTGAACAACCATACAATTCAATAGATAACAACTAAGGGTACAAATAAGTCATTTAAGGCAAGTAGTAGTAATTCATTAAAATAGTGAAAAATCTAGCATAGTTAACACGAGAACAATAAGTGACAAATAGCAAATAGGGGCTTGGGAAACATTTAAAGAACGTAATAGTTAATACATGGACGAAAGTAATTAATGGAATGCGAAAAATCAAGGAAACAAGTAATTCGGCGGCGTATAAACACTCGTCACCTCGCATATACACTGCTAAATCCAACAGTTACATCACTCAAATCAATGTTAAATCCAACTTGTTTTAGAGCCAGATTTTGCAGCATAATAATAGAGATGGCGGAGTGATGGCGTAAGGCCCCGCTTAGTACCTTTGCCCGTCTATGGGCCTGTTTAAACGTCATTTACCCGTAACTTCAAAGACACATACCTAGCCTCTCTTCTGGGCTTTGGTGACCAAAATACTCGGATCATGTGTGTGACACATAGTTAATCTCCAATCAGCCCATAAATGATGCAGTGTCATGTGAAACTTAATTCAAGCGGAAGATTATTGAGTATATCAACAAGTCCCACTGGAATTTTTTTAGTTTCAGTGGATGGGCGATCAACTATTTAGGTTAAGTCTTCTTATATTTATAATGTTTGCTTTTGGTACAACGATTTAACTGCAAATTTTCATTCAACCATCACTTTGTATTGGAAGCAATGTTTTATGTGATCTTCCATGTTTTCTTCTTTTGTGACATATGTAGGTCGGGATCAAGCCTGGACCCACACCAATAAGGAGCAAAAAAATAATGAAGTTTTGTGCTTGGAATATAATGGGATGGCAATGACCATAGAAGATGATTTTTCATTAAAACAAACATAAACTTGATACAAGATCCAAAAAGGATTAACGTGCCACACTTATTTTAGGTAACAAAAGGCTACTAAAGCCAGTACTACCTTTTAAGAAAGGCAGCAACTTTATTATGTGTGACTCTAAATTAATCCTTTCTTCTAATCACTAATTAGTTGTCCATTATCTCTTCTTCGAATAACGCTGCAGCCAAAGTTTTTGCTTCCTCAACCAAAATTTCTGCTCCTGTTTTGGTCATCTTCTCAAGAAACACACATGGCTTTGTGCATAGGCACCTTCTGAGGATTTTGCTACAATGACCATCAGTAAATCCCTCACTGATACAAGCTTTTCTGCATGGTTTGGTAATGCATAGTCCTTCGAATGTATTGCTTTCTGCTTTGCATTCTCTAGCTTGCACCTCTACAATCATTCACATTTACTATCAAATGTTAGAAAAAAATAAAGATGGAAATGATGAATGCTTTTAAACATGAATTAATTCACGTCCATGGAGCTAAGGGTTTGAGCCATAAAAGTGGTGGAAGCAATCATTAATGCATGTATTAGATTAGGTTGTCTACATCACACCCCTTGGGTGCAGCCCTTCCTCGGATCCTGCGTGAATGCGGCATGCTTTGTGCACTAGACTACCCTTTTTTTCAAAAGAAATATATTGTTATTCTCATACTATTTTGAAAGAACTAATGCAAACATTTTAAGGTACATTTTTTTCAGGATTTCTCGAAGCCGCCAGACGTATACTACAAATTAATTTGTCACTCCAACAACAAATGC
>MU780031.1:0-90470 GCA_026770625.1 Nicotiana glauca | reverse complement strand
TCGATAGTGATTTTATGATTCGAGCAAGTTTGGATGAGGTAATAGATCATATCTGTGTTTTTGGTTGAGGTCCCGTGGGCCTAGGGGTGATTTCGGATGGCTAACGGGCAAGTTTGGGCAGCAAAAATGCTGCGGAAATTGCAGAGCAGATTTGCTCTATGCGGTCGCGTAAGGAATTTTGGCCTATGCAATCGCAGGAGTAGGGATGCGATCGCATAGAGTAAGCTACAGTGATACAGACAGAATGTTAAAAACATTTTGGTCTGCGACCCAGCTCATTTCTTCACCATTTTTGAGCTTTTTGGAGAGCTTTTGGACGGGAAGTAAGGAGATTTCGACTGGCGATCGTTGGAGGTAAGTTTTATGAGTTAATTACATGTTTTATGTACAAGAATCATCCATGTAATTCGTGAATTTATGGAAAAAAAAATCAAGAAATTAGGGCTTTGAGCAAGAATTTTAAAAATTAAGATTTGAGGGGCCATTTGTGGTCCGAATTGGGAGTTCTTGGTATGTACGGACTCTTGGCGAGACGAGGAGTCCGGGAATGTGAATTTCGGAATTTTTCGAGACGTGGGCCCCGAGCTCGGGTTTTGCCAATTTCGTGTTTTTGGATATTTTTCGAGTTCTTTCGATTGGGTTATGTCCCATTAGCTCATTGTAACGTATTCCTTATGGTTTTGAGCAGATTAGACACGCGAAGAAGTGAATTCAAGAGGAAAAGGCATAGCGGACTAATCTCACGACTAGTTTGAGGTGATTAATAGATGTAGATGATGACCTGAGGGTTTGAAACCCCGGTATATCACATTGTGACGCTATGATGAGGCGAGACACGTACTCTACGGTGAGTGCGGGGTCGATTGTGGTTGAGGAGTGTAAACTAGTCCAACCGAATGATGTTGAACTATATCATTGGCTTGAAATTAGACGGTAAACCTCTCACTTGGATGGTTATGGATATATTTGGGCTGCGTGCCGGTTGTTTGGCTCCCGTGAGGATCGTTATCACTGTTTCTATGCATTATAGCATGTTTTCATGATATCAGCCCTGAGCTAAACACTGTGTAAATAATGACTTGCTAATTCTGAGATTTTAAACACCTAAGTATAATTATGATAATTGAAACTAAAAATGGTAAGTATGATTGTGCATTCATGATTTTGCATGGATCGGGCTGCACGCCGGAGTGGGTGTGATATTATATTGCGCTTGGGCTGTAGGAGCTCCTCCGGAGTCTGAACCCCCCACAGTGAGTGCCGGGTACCCATGAATCGGGCTACGCACCGTAGCGATCATGTGCATTTCATTCATGCATTGATATATTTATCTGTTTCGGCTGTTTCTGTTAGCTGTTGTTACACTGTTAAACGTGTAGGAGTACTGTTCCTAGCTTTACTTTGTGCTGTATTTTGGGATTTCTTACTGCCAGACATTATATATGCCTATTACCACTAAGTTGGAAGTACTCACTTTACTCCCTGCACCTTGTGTGCAGATTCAGGTACTCCAGGAGCTATCTGAGCTTATTGCTGTTCTTTAGGGCTTTTACACGGAGTTGTTGAGGTAACTGCCTGACGTCCGCAGGACCCGACTTCTCTCCAATTTCCTGTTATTTGACTTTTCCGCGTACTTCAGACTATGTTGTTTTACAGTATATTTATGCTATTCTGGTAGAGGCTCTTGACTCATGACCACCAGATCTTTGGGAGGTTGTTCAGTATTATTGATTTTTTTTTTTGGATTTATTTCTATCTTTCAGTTATGCTTTTAGTTTAAATGCTGTTAATGATTTTCAAACAAATGGTTTTGAGCTTTATGCTCAGGTTGAGAGTGAAATTGGTTAGTCTTGCCTACCAGTTGTGTTGGGCGCCATCATGACTGGATTTGGGGTCGTGACACCGATCAACTCAAATACTAATATTAAATCATAGAGAGACATAATATGGGGAAATGGGGCGGTAACTCACGTGACGACGGGCCAGGTCTTCACGCTCATTTTCTAATGTTGGTAGAAATACTGGACTTGAATTAGGTTAATCTTCAGAGTCTGAAAAGCCGTGATTAGATTTTAGTTAAATAACCAGAATTTAATTTGAATTGGATTTATCTCGACCTATTAATTTGGGTTTACTGAACCTAGGTTCTACCTAGCCCAGGGGGTAATTAACGTGCCCATAGAGGATAGCTTAGGAAATTGATAAGGTTTTACCTAACTAAGTAGAGGGCTGCTAACAAATAGTAGGGGGTGCACTAGCTATTTAATTTAAAAAGGGGCACTAAGTTAGTGTGTGATTAAAAATGAACAGTTGAATCGTAATGGGTTGTGCACTAATTGAGTGGATAGTTGAGTAGATAATGAGTGGATGATTTAAGAAATAAATTGTTAGTGGTAAACACACTCATGAAATGCCTATTTAAAAGGCTGGAAATCAGAGGACCTGGATAGAGATTGATTCTTAGAATCTTTGAACACTCTAGAATTCTAAAAATTGAGAGATCATAGTGAGAGATAGACAAAGAGAGAACTGAATACACTGGAAAAAATCATAGAGAACCTTGAAATACTCTAAAAGAGAAGAGAGTCTAAAGTGTTTTAAGAATAGAGCTTGAGAGAGAACACGTAGAATCCAAAGAGAATGCCCTTAAATACTCTATAATTTGAAAGCCTAAGAGGAGATTGAACATATTTTTGGAGATTCTAAGAATACACAAACATTCTGCAAATTGGAGAGCCTAAGGAGAGACACATAGAATTCAGGCGGAGTTTGAGAAAGAGATAAGAATAGACATTAAGAGGAGATAGATATGAATAGAGAAAAAAAACACCACGAAATAGGAATCTGGGAGCCTAAGGTGAGCACATATGACACACATAAAAACACAAGAGAGAGTCCAAAGAGAGAAAGAGAGCTCAAAAGAATTAGATGAAAAGAAACACTGAAAATACTGGGGAAAAACTATTGTTCTATTGATTTCTGTCCTGATTCTTGAGGTTCATTTTTCTAAAGCTATTTCTGATGGACATAAGAATAGAGAGAGTTTAATTTGATATTTGAAAGATGATTTTGAGCCGAATCTATTTCCAGAATCATGTTTTAAGCTAAATCTGGGTAAAAGATTGGGTTTGATTGATGTCTTTTCCTTGCTGATTCTGGGCTAACCATGTTGCTGTTGCTACTAACTTTTTATTCCCCTTGCTTCCTTATTGATTTCTAGGTATTCTCAAACACCATGGACATCATTTAACCGTAATTGAAATTTGGGTTTGAAATTTGAATAAGAAGTGATGAAATTCATACTGAATCTTATTCCTTTTGGGCAATCTCATATATGCTTGTAATATTCAACTTTTAAAATGTTTCAACTAGTATAATGATATAAGTTTGCTGTTATGGCATGTATAAAGCAGGACTGTGTTGTTGAATTGAGAAATTTCATAATACTTGTAGTTGGTCTCCGTTTGATATCTGTTGATCCGATTTGTTTTGGATTTATCTATTAAAAGTTGGATTGGGAACGCTGTGGTAAGATCAACAAGGGAGATCCTTAGGATTCGTTTAGCAAATGTGAATGTTTAATGGCACTACATTCAAAGCTTGCCTTCTTCAGTAGTATATATATCTTTCTATGTCATCTTTCGATACTCATTTGTCAATAGCAAATCCATGTGATTGAGAATCTGTGGTAATTTTTTAAGATCCAATTAAATCAGTATGTTGTCTTCAGGGACTTTGATAAAAGTGGAAACATGCTTATTTCAGTTTGACTTTATTAATTAGTTGGTGGTATAAATGTTTCTTAAACTATCTTCCATAAGAAATAAGCTTGTAGTGAGTGATTGTTGCTTTTCTTGATGATTCAACTAGATATGTAACTGAATAAATTGTGAGGATATAGTTTACACTGTTAATTACTATGTGTGTTCCATTTCTGACTGTATATTTAACTTTTTTCTCATATTTCTTAATTGGCTCATTGTTGTCTATAGGAAAAATGGAGTCAATGTTATGTTTGGGATCATGTGCTGTATTCTTTCCTTTTAGGTGGAGTTGTCTGTGGAAGTTGTGATACTCATAATAACAACCTAATTCTTGTGTAATGTTAAAACCTTGCTCTTTTTGAAATACCTTTAGGCCGTTGTGCTCTCAAATGGCGTTTGTTGGTTTAAAGCCCATATGTTATTTTTCTAACTAAAAAAAAGCTTGTTGTTTTTAGTATTAATTCATGTTCATCTCAAAGAATACAGGTTATTCAGAATCATATGTATATAAATACATTTCAACTCGTAATAAACAATACAACAAGTCTTACCATATGCTAATTTATCCAAAACGAGCATTTTAGGGTGACGTCTCTACTTATTTTAAAATAACTTTATACTAAAAGGTATGGTAAATTAAATTCAATGATCATATGTGAAGCTAATTTTAAAGTAGAGTTAATCTCGGCATTTCATAATTGTGTAATTACCGAGGTATTTTCTTTTAAAGTAGTAAAGAGCTTACAAAATTTTAAAATATAAGTGGTTCAACCGGATAAGTTCAGCTGATACATGTCACTACTCCACTTTTCATGCCCTTTTCTTCACAAATAATAAACACTCTATACATGTACCAATTTCTTATCTTCTGTAGTACTACTTCTACGTGTTTCATCAACGAAAAAAAATACTATCTGAAATATGTAGTATTGAGTGTCTAAATCTTGGGGATAAGTTTATTTCCATTGCTAAATTTTATATGTACAACGCAATGTTGGTAATAATTATGATTGTGTGCACGTTCGCGTGACATGATTACGATTTTAAAAACAAAATCAGAGTATGCGTGTGATAACCCGACCCGTTGTCACGTGAGTCACCGTCCCGTTTCCCCCATGTTATGCTGTTCTATGTTTCAATATCAATATTTGAGTTGATCAGATAGAATTGAATTGGTTTTAGTTGGAAATGAGGCACATAGTCTCTAAGAAGGAAGCTTGTTTTGGAAAAGTAAACCGGAAGTTGATTATATAGTTAGAAGGCTTGGACGTGAATTACGGTGATTTGGTCAACTTCGGGGGATGATTTTTGACTTAGGAGTGCGATCAGAATTGATTTTGGAGGCTCGGTGTAGAATAAGGCTTGAATTGGCGAAGTTTAAATTTCGGCGAATTCCGGTTGGTAGGTGAGATTTTTTTCCGAGGGCCGGAATGGAATTCCGAGAGTTGCACTAGCTTCGTTAGGATATTTTGGATATGTTTGCAAATTTTCAGGTCATTCAGACATCATTTCGTTGGGTTTTTGATCGAAAATGCATTTCGGAAGTTCTTGAAGAACTTAGGCTTTGATTTGGTGAAATTTGATGATTTTGATGTTAACGATAGTGTTTTTTTATGACTGGAACAAGTTTTAATGATGTTATGGGTTATGTTGGTGCTTTTGGTTGAGGTCCCGGGGGCCTCGGGGTGATTTCGGATGGCTATCGGGGTGAAATTTGAGTTGAGGAATTTCAGGTTGCAGCTAGTACCTGGTATTTTTGCTTCTGCGGAAATGGACCGCAGAAGAGGTTCCACAGAAGCATGAGGAGGTTCGCAAAAGCGGCTTATGGCCTGGTAGGGTAGTTCCTCAGAAGCGGAAACTTTTTCGCTTAAGCGATCTCGCAGAAGCGGACAAGTGATCGCAGATGCGATTTTGTCCTGAAAGTGAAGTTCCGCAAAAGCGGTAATTGTGTTGCAAAAGCGGCTTTGGGACTTTAAGTGGAATTCCGCAGGAGCAGAAATATGACCGCATAAGCGGTATCGCGGAAGCGGTTGTGGGGACCGCAGAAGCGAAAACCCCTGGAGGCAGAAGGGTTTATATCATTAATTCATCCGCGAGCTTATGTCATTTTTCCTCCACTGTGGAGCGATTTTGATAGCCTTGAGGCAATTCTGAAGAGGGATTCAAGGGAGAATGATTAGAGGTCATTTGAGCTCGGATTTGGGAGTTTTTGGTATGTACGGACTCATGGCGAGACGAGGAATTCGCTAAAATTCGACGCGCGTGCAGGCCAATTTGAGGGGCAAAGGTGTCGCGAGCGAGGAATTTCACCGATTCGAGGTGAGTAATGATTTTAAATGATGCCCTGAGGGTTTGAAACCCCAGAATTTGCACAACATAGTGCTATGTTGAGATGAAACACGCGATGTATGACGAGCGCGAAGTCATTTACTATTGGGGATTGTGACTTGGTCCATCGTGATTGATATTTTACCGCGTATTTGATAAAGATTTGATGTTTTTCACTATTATTTGGGGTTATTGCCATAATTGGGCTTCGTGCCGATTATTTGAAATCCTTTGTAATTTCCATCATTGTTTTTCCTCACTAATTGAAATATTATATCAAATCCGTCCAACTGAATTATACTGTTTCATGAACTTAGCTAAATTTATACTCAACTTGAGATTTAAATGATATTTTTAATGTTGTTTGAGCTGAGCACAACTGTTTTACTGATGCTTAGGGGGCTTCTGATTATTTTTTGGACTGATTGAGGCTGAGGGCCATATGTGAGGATATGTTGAGTGATGTGAGGAGGCTTTCAGGCCTTGAGTGTGATGTGTGAAGGCTTTAAGGTCTTATGATATAGTGCTTGGGATGTAGGAGCCCCTCCGAAGTGTGTACACACCCCCAATGAGCGCAGGGTACCCAGGTGAGTTGGGAGTGGGCCCGAGAGGCTGATGTTGTGTTTTGTGAGTTGGAAGTGAGCCCGAGAGGCTGATGTTGTGTGTTGGTGAGTTGGGAGTGAGGCCGTAGGGCTGATACTGTATTGAAAATTTTGATATTGAGCCTGAGGGGCAAGTTTTTGATTATTCCTTACTTGTGGAAATTAAGTGTCTTCACTGTTTTTTTAAAAGAGAATCATCTATTACTTCACAGTTTTATTGCGTAACTGATTTTACCGCTTTAGATAGCGTTATTTGTGACTTTATGAGATTTCATGCTTTCAGTCATTATTTATTTTTATTACTCACTAAATTGGAGTACTCACTTTACTCCCTGCACCTCGTGTGCAGATGCAGGTAATTGTTCACCCGTTAGCGGGTTTTGAGCTGATTGGAGATTTTGCCATCGTAGCTGAGCAAGGTGACTACTAGCGTCCGCGGCACCAGATTTTCTCACTAATTTTATGTTGTTCATGTTACTTTCAGACTTTGTTCCTATTTCTGGACTTGTAGTAGCTCATGACTAGTGACACCCCGATGTCGGGCTGTGACGGGATGGTCCCTTGTTGTTATCATTGTTTTTCCGCGCTTTTGTTTATGCTAATCATGTTCTAGCTTTATAAATGTTTAATAACTGTTAAAAGGAAGCATTTGATTGGTTGGCTGGCCTTGTCTTCATGAGAGGCGCCATCACGACTGGGTTTGAGATTTGGGGTCGTGTCAAGTTGATATCAGAGCCTAGGTTACTAGGTCTCACGAGTCATGAGCAGGTTTATTAGAGTCTCGCGGATCGGTACGGAGACGTCTGTATTTATCCTCGAGAGGTTGCAGAACCTTTAGGAAAACTTCTCTTTCTTGGAGTTTTTATCGTGCGTACTTGATTCAGCTTGAGATGTAACTCTTGAAATTCCTTCCACACGTCTGTATGTGCACATGATCTCTTAGTATTGTAAGTGCCTTGATGGCTTGTGATTCCCCGATCGAGGGGCGAGACGTGATCCCGTGAGTTTGCTGTTGGGCCAGTCTGGAGGACTTGAGGCCGGATCTTTGCTTATGGCTTGAGCACCAAGGTGCTGATTTTCTGAGCTGGTGTTATGAACTTATATGTTCAGCATTGTCCCTAATTGTGGGAATGGCGGCTGGATATCTACGTAAGGAGTATGTTGGTACTGTGTAATGTTTCTATATGACTTGGTAATGACGAAGAAGTCTGCAGGATAATAGATGGACTGTTAAGTGATTCGATTCCTATTATGGCTTGATATGTAGTCCGAATTATGGGCACGTGAAGAATATTTTCGTATCTCCTATTTGATAAGTGAAGTACATTACGTGTGGCGATATGTGTTCAGACTCAGGAAGACTAAATGGTTGTGTTATATGTATGACGGTGGAAGGTGTGCTGAAATACTAAATTGAGGCAAAGCAGGGGTAGTATCTCCTGCGGAGTGTTCTTAAGGGGTACAGTTTTTACATATATTGTTAGAAGTTCTCTTGTGTAATTGAAAAGTACGTTTTGTAATTTAAAAATTTGGGTCGCTTCAGAGAGTGGACTCAGCTGATGTGGGGATGAAATCGAGGTTTTGTAAAGGATTTCAGTATCCGAGGATCTGTGTTTTCATAAACTAGTAGATGATTTGAGTTAATCTCACTATAATGTTGTGGCATCATTAGAGTAGAAGTATTATGGGTTATTAAATGTGTCATGATAGATGGCTTCGAGCCAAGTTGGGGAGGTTGCTATTGATTAGCTGATCGCACGGTTATGTCCTATGTTGTTTCCGGTTTGAGGTATGTTGGCGGATCAGTCCTGGTAGAAGAAAATAAGCAAAGCAAAATTTTGATAAAGGGGATATGGTGCTTCGTAGATGTGAGGAAATAATAGGATGCCTTGAGCAGTTGTTGATAAAGGATGCTCAGTGTATAGAGAAGGAAGATGTTTGTTTGTATTGGAATGAGATCATATCCTACGGTGTTAGAGTGCTAATAAGGCACGAGCGGTTCTGTTCATTAAGTCAGGTAAATTGCAGTTGTGTAAGAGTGAATGACTCTCGAGAATGGTTTTATTGTGTCCAAGATTTGGCATGTAATAACAGGCGTCTTAAGGTTGGGTATGTGGCTAGGGACAGTGTTTTCGTTATGAAAGGATCAAGACTTGTGGTATTTTATGTTAATTATGGTAATCTATGTATCCGCATCAGGAAAGTAAATGAAACAGAGTTAGATTCACAGAGGGTTCTTCTGGGTAAGGTATTCTGAGATGTGGTGTTTCTGGAAACATTTGAGAGAGTAGTCAGTGGGTTGTGGCTCCTTTCTGTGTGGTCTTATGCTTGGGTCTCGTGCGGTAATCCTAGATTGAGGAATTGAGGTACTACGGCAAGGGGAATATCAAGTTGAAGACGAATCAGAAGAAATTTAGATAAATGGAGTAGCTTGATAACTGACTGGATCAGCATGGTAAAGGTATGATTAATTCTTTGTGTTTATTCGCATAGCACATTTCAAACACCCCAGACAGCGTTCGCATAGCACATTTCAAACACCTCTCGAATTTCTTCTATGTGATCGCATGACAACCTCTGCGATCGCATAGAGCAAATTTGCTCTGCAATTTTTCTGCTGCATTATTCATGTTCCAAATTCCCGTTAGCCATCCGAAATCACCCCGAGGCCCTAAGGACCTCATCCAAATGCACATATATGTTCTATTACTTCATTCAAACTTGCTCGTAACATAAAAACACTATCATAAACATCGAAATCATCGAATTACCACGGATTCAAGCCTAAGTTAATCTAAAACTTCCGAAACTTGCATTTGATCTAAAACTCGACCTAAACACCTCCGAATGATCTGAAACTTTGCACACATATCCAAAATCACCGATCGGAGCTACTGCAACTCTCAGAATTCCATTCTTACCCTCTGATTAAAATCTCACCTACCATCCGGAATTCGCCAAAATCCAACCTTAGTCAGTTCAAGCCTAATTCTACGTCGGACCTCCAAATTCAATTCCGATTGTTTTCCTAAGTCATAAATCATCGCCCGAAACTAGTCGAATCATCAGAAATCCATTCCGAGCCTTCTAACTCATAGGTCAACATTCGGTTGACTTTTCCAAACTAACCTTCTCACTAAGAGACTTATTGTCTCATTTCTAACCGAACTCTATCCGAATTACTTCAAATTCTTCAAACACATATAATGAACATATAGAAGTATAAAATGGGGAAAACGGGGCAGTAACTCCCATAATGACGGGTCGGGTCGGTACATCCTCCCCAACTTAAAGAAACGCTCATCCTCGAGCGTAGCGAGAGTTGTTCTAGAAGCCAACCAGTAGCTGAATGATCTTACCAACCATATACCCGGGGTGATGCCTCGTCACCCTATCTCGCATAGACCCGATAACACAATATAGCCGAACTTTCATAGTCCATTTAATCCATAAACCAAACCATAGAACCACGTCGCACTTTCTGAAAATCATATATAAGATCAGAAATTCAAATCTGTACTCAGAGTAAGCCCGAACCAGCTGTAATAACCCATACTTGCACCCTCAGGTGAAAACATATGATATACCGCCTAAAACAAACACTTGGGATCATAACTTCTATTCATAGCAGTTGTCCCTAGCAACCAATTACCGGCATAGAACCTATTATTAGCAAAAGCCTTTTTCCCACACTTTCCTATACTGCCAACGATGAATGAAACACGCTATAAACCGTAATCATTTCTCGGATCAACTATTCATGAAACCACTTCCCTTGACTGATATCATAACAGATTTCTGGGTCAAACCTCGATATTATCTTCCTAACAAGTTGAGATCAAATATGTTCATATTCGTTAATGAACCTAAAGATCACCTCGAATCCAACATCACTCTGATAATATGATACCTCAATACAAGTCTAACCCACATCTCGCATAATACACGCACCAGTAAGAAATGATCTGAACACACTCAAATCATAACAAATGACTCAAACGAAAGAGCTGTACCTCAAGCTCACCAATGCCATTACAATACAAGGCTGGGACCGCGTCTCACATCATAGAAATAGAATGCCAGAATCTACTCTGAAAGGTCATAACTCCCGTAGCCTCGCTACCATGCGAGATCCTATCCCAACACCATTACACCTGAAGCACCTCAAGCCGCTATGCTCAAAATCAACAACCACGCACATTTGATGTCTGAAACCAATGCAATTCATTACACCCACGGTGATACAGAGAACACACAACCCGATAGACCATAACCAATGCTCCATACACCGAGCAACACTTATTTACTCTTCCCGCTCGACTTTCTCTATGAATTCTCAATGGAACCGCACCACATGTGCCCATAACTAATAAATCACAATGTCTCACAACATCAAAAAACAACTCATACCTTTCCTCAGATCATTAACAAGCTCAATAACGATAGACTCAACTTATTCCTCAACAGTACAACTCAGGGTCAACCAAGCTAACTCAAGCTAAACGCGTAGTCATATCGGCCTGCCAACGAACTCAGTACCCAGAAGCCTTAAAATATTTCTTCCACTTCTATAACTCCTGCCGAAGGCAACAAATAAATGCCAAAATCCAAATCTCACCCGGTTACATGCCCGGCCACACGAAACGCATTTGAAAATTTCCTCAATAACGGAAGGGGATCAATGATACCAACCTCTGCACTAACATCTATCACAAATGCCCAGTTAAGAAAGTACTCCTTCCCAGTTGTCCGCTGGTTCTTTGCAATATAAATCATTCTGCTAAAACATATTCTAACGCACTTCACCACTTAACCCGTGGCGTTTCTGGCTTAGCCCCTAATGCAATAGTTCCAAATCACCCAACACTACGACAACCAGTCTGAATTCCAAAATCGAATCCAAAATATAACATACCAGCAAATAAAGATCCACCACTACAACATAGCCTGTACATCAGAACTCCATATAACACACAAATCATCATACCTGATCCTAGTTTATACCGTGCGAATACCAGCACCCATTTGATACCTAATCCTTCCACGACAGATAATCAATATTTACCTGTGCTACCGAGCAAACCCGAATACTACTAGTAGACCCAACAAGAACATGCCGCAACACTACTGAAACATAATCAGTTCAATCACATTACCTTTTTCTGAAAGACATACTCGCGTCAAATCACTTCCATTTAGCAATACCATCTTCCCTAATCATCTGAAGCTCTCTTATCTAATCGCTTAGAAGGAATCACTACATATCCCATGCTCTGCATGAAATACACATGCCTTGTGCAAATTCTTACAATACTGACACGACGGATTAGATCTGTATACATTCTTAGCCACCGTCGAGACAAAAATTTATTAGTTTTATACTCTTGGCAAGAACTATGACCTTATTTTGAACCAAACAATGGTCTTAGCTCCTTAATTTTTACTTCACATACTCAAATTGCACTGATCTCAAATTCAATGATCTCGTCTTACCCAGTACGAACTATTCGGGCAATAAGCCATTCCAGATATAATTATAAGTTGCCTATGATGCCCCAATGTGCCAATAGGCTACCAATTTGAATGCAATACAAAAGAAAACGAGCTCTGGAAGGAATTACCAAATCCTACGCACTAATACAAACTTTCCTTAGAAAACAGGAAGCAAGGCATATAAAGATAGCTTATAGAAAACAATACTCGATATCACACTGTTGCGGCGTGCAACCCGATCCACACATAGATCTCACATAATGAGATATACATTGAGCCAAATCTGCTCATTACAACAAAATACCGAATATCGGTCATAAGCATGCTAAGTGCGTAATATCATCCCTGAGGGATATTTAGCATTATAACTACAAAACTCAAGTACAACTGAGGTGCGATATATAATCTGAATCTCAAGAGCCAAGATGCTCATATAACGTCGTTCCTATACGTATTCTTGACATATAAGTAATTTCTCGGGCCATTTCACAAATCACACGGCGTAATACATCACTACGCGAAATATCTGACAAAGAAACATCAACCTAACTACTCCTCCACGAGGACCGCATTACAAAAATGCACACATCTGGCCTGATATAGAGCCATTATTCACATTAAATATATCCACCAACTTCAAGCCAATTCTGATCACACTCAACTAGTCTAATAACCTTTCAAAGGTCCATAATAACTTCCATTTTCTTCATAGAACACAAGAACAACCATCATAATCGGAGTAATCCTCCCCAGTTCTCAACCCAATATGCCAAGTGAACTCCAGGCATGAATCTTTAATTTAACAACATCATCTCAAACTTCATACTTGGTTTACATCTTTAATCAGTCAAGTGACTGCATGCCACACTTATTAAATCTTCCAGTGGAACACACACCCACAACCTACCACAACAATATCTGGAGCGTACCTCCAAACCATCGGTCGTACTTACTCTGAAGAGCGATCAAGAATCATTAGCCAGGATGCAAAACCCTTTTTAGGTGACGCTGAAAACAATGCCAACTTACCGTAAACATGGAAACTTATCTCCTACTCATCCGAGCTCATGACCTCTTGTCAAAAAATTTCCTTCACTCATGCCATTCACGACCCAATTTCCACAACCAGAACTGATTCACCAGCATGCATCAAATCAGAACTAACATAGTACAAAACCACACGATCTGCTAACCAATAGCAAGCTCCCCAACTAGCTCGAAGCCATAGATCACAACTCATTATACTCATAACGCGTATGCTAAATTGCCGTCGTAATACCATAGTGATATTAAAATCTCTCTTTCATAAGCTTATGGAAACACAAATCATTTGGAATTTTAACCCTTCTGCATTTTCTTGCATTCACTCACATAACAGTTAAGCCTACTCTCTAGGCGACCAAATTTTTACTAAGTCCCAATTTTTTTTAAAATTTCTGCAGAGTCTCCTTTGTAATTGGACCTATCCACCTGCCAGAGAATCACCAAAACCATCCTAACAACACATCCACAACTTGACAAAGCATCAAAATGCATATTAATTACATAAATCTCAATACTACATATTATACTATAAAAATTGATACATGGACGTGCGTTTCACCTATTTGAATCATAACATATAGAAAATACCCTTAATGGACGATTTAACCAAGTAGGAACATATTATTTCTTTAATGTTTTCGGCATTCAAGGTGGTCTCCTTGACTCAACGATTTTGTCACAATATATTTACAGAAGCGATCTCAGCTCCCAGACTTATCTAACTAATATGACAAATATATTTCCCTTATAAGCCAATTACCCATTACCTTTACCTTTAGTTACTATTTTTTTTTGTATACCTTCCACTACCATACACATAACACCATCACTTAATCTTCCTGATCTAAACTCATACCGCCACATGTAACGCACTTTACTTTCCAACTAGGATGCACTAAAAATATTCTTCACGCGCCCATAACTCGGGGCTACTCAACAGATCACAATAAGAAACGAATCACTTAACAGTTCATCTACTATCCATTAGGCTTCTTCGCCACTACCAAGTCGTATAAATACACTTCGAAGCACTAACATACTCCTCACGTGGATATCTAACCGCCATTCCGGCTAATAAGGACAATAATGAACATATGAGTTCAAAACACTTGCTCACAAAATCAGCACCTCGGTGCTCAAGACGTTGGCAAAGATCCGGCCTCAAGTCCTCCAAACTGGCCCAACATCAGCTCATAGAATTCACATCTTGCCCCTCGATCGAGGAACCACAAGCCATCAAGGTTCATATAATACTGAGCGCTCACGTGCGCATATCATCGTGTGGAAAGAATTTCAAGAATTATATTTCCAAGCTGAATCAAGTACGCACGATAAGAATTCCAAGAAAGTGAAGTGTTTCCTAAAGGTTCTGTAGCCTCCCGAGGATAGATACGGATGTCTACGTACCGATCCGCGAGACTCTACTAAACCAGCTCATGAATCGCTAGGCCTAGTAACCTAGGCTCTGATACCAACTTGTCACGACCCAAACCCGGTCGTGATGGCGCCCAACCCGAAAGCTAGGCAAGCCTGACCAACAGTCGCTCCCAATTCAACTTTAAATATCAAAACCGTCAATTTAAAGAGAATAAAATAGTTTCAGATTAATAATCTAATATTTATAGAAGAATAATACTGAGAAGTGCAAAAAACTGATAAAACACTCCCAAAAGAACTGAGGTCACGAGTCTAGAGTCTCTAAACAAAACTGAATAACAATATCTGAATGGAAATATCCAAGTCTGGAAATGTATATTTATATATATAAATCTGAAATAGAAAGAGTAGCCAGGTCCTGCGAATGCCAAGCAGCTACCTCAACAACTCTGATAAGCTCTTGAAATAAAGACTGCTCAGCTAAGCCTCCGGCGTACCTAAATCTGCATAAAAGGAGAAGGGAGTAGGGGTGAGTACTAAGTACTAAGTGAGTAATAAGCATATAAAATGTCTGAAGATAAGGAATCCACAAAATGCCACAAAGTAAAGCTAAATCTAACAATCCGACACCTTACTACGAACTAACAACAACAGCTAATAACAGCTAGCACAAGTAAATAACAATGCATGAATGCAATGCAACGCACATGACCGCTACAGCGCGTAGCCCGATCCATTTAACGTCGACGACGCTCACTGGGGGTGTGTACAGACTCCGGAGAGGCTCTTTCAGCCCAAGCACAATATAATCATAACATTCGTTGCGGCGTGCATCCCGATCCATACTCAGTCCACAACATGCATATGAGTCACGTAACAGATTCAATTAATTTCCCAATTTCCAATTTATTAAGAAGAATATACTTTTAACTTTAGGAAAAGTGACTTAGCATTTCATGACAGTGATTAAACACAGGACTGAGATCAATGAATATACAAAGCATGCTATCACAATGATATTCATCCTCTAAGGATACTACAGGTCGGCACAAGGCCCCAAACATGGCATTAAGCCCAGATATATTCAACACAAGGTGCATATCAATCGCCAATATAGAAATATTCTTATTCGGGATGGACCAAGTCACAATCCCCAGTCATAACCAATCCCGCACCTGCCATGGAATGCGAGTCACGCCCTAAATAGCGCCAAAATGTGATAAGCCGGGGTTTCAAACCCGCAGGCCATCATATATACCAACTACTCACCTCTAACCGGCCGTAGAATGGTCCGCAATTCCTTTTACTTTCGTATCAACCTCCTCGCACGTCGAATCTAGTCAAAATCACAACAAATACATAAATATTTGTTAAAGAAACATAACCCGATCAAAAATACTCGAAAAGTATTAAAATTCACGAAATTGGTAAAACCCGAGCCCCGGGCCCACTTCTCGAAAATTTCCAAAAATCATACCAACAGATTCCTTGTCTCGCCACGAATCCGTACATATAAAATTTACCAAAATTGGAGCTCAAATGGCCTTTCAAATCCCCAAAATTCATTTTCAAAAACCAAGCCCTAGTTCTTCACAATTTCAACCTATTTTCATGGATTTGAGGGTTGATTCTTCATAAAAATGGTATTTTTACGTCAAGAGACTTACCTCCAATCACTGCCCGTTGAAAACCCTCTTCAAATCGCTCAAAAAGCTCTCTTGGTAAAAAATGGTGGAAAATAAGGTGGGTCGCGGATATAAGGGTTTTAAACAATCTGCCCAGCTCCTGAAGCCCCTTCTATGCGATCGCATAAGGGCCCATGCGATCGCATATCACAAAATTTTTCCTCCCTCAATTTACCTTACGCGATCGCACATAATCACTCGTGATTGCATAGCACAGGGTCTTTACCCTGTGCGATCACATTACCTAGACCGCGTTCGCATAGCAAATTTCAAACACCCCTCGAATTACTTCTATGCGATCGCATGACAACCTCTGCGATCGCATAGAGCAAATTTTCTCTGCAATTTTTCTGCTGCATTATTCATCTTCCAAATTCCCGTTAGCCATCCGAAATCACCCCGAGGTCCTCAGGACCTCAACCAAATGCACAGATATATTCTATTACTTCATTCAAACTTGCTCGTAACATAAAAACACTATCATAAACCTCGAAATCATCGAATTACCACGGATTCCAACCTAAGTTAATCTAAAACATCCGAGACTTGCATTTGATCTAAAACTCTACCTAAACACCTCCGAATGATCTGAAACATTGCACACATATCCAAAATTACCTAACGGAGCTACTGCAACTCTCGGAATCCCATTCATACCCTCGGATCAAAATCTCACCTACCATCCGGAATTCGCCAAAATCCAACCTTAACCAATTCCAGCCTAATTCTACACCGGACATCCAAATTCAATTCCGATTGTTTTCCTAGGTCATAAATCACCCCCGAAACTAGTAGAATCTTCAAAAATCCATTCCGAGCCTTCTAACTCATAAGTCAACATTCGGTTGACTTTTCCAAACTAACCTTCTCATAAAGAGACTTATTATCTCATTTCTATCCGAACTCTATCCGAATTACTTCAAATTCTTCAAACACATATAATGAACATATAGCAGTATAAAATGGGAAAAACGGGGCGGTAACTCCCGTAACGACGGGTCGAGTCATTACAATTGTGTTGTAGAAGCAGCTTTGGGACATTAAGTGGAATTCCGCAGGAGCGGAAATATGACCGCAGAAGCGGTATCGCGGAAGTGGGTGTTGGGACCGCATAAGCAAAAACCCCTGGAGGCAGAAAGGTTTATATAATTAATTTATCCGCGAGCTTATGTCATTTTTCTTCCATTGTGGAGCAATTTTGGGAGCCTTAAGGCGATTATGAAGAGGGATTCAAGGGAGAATGAATTAAAGGTCATTTGAGCTCGGATTTGGGAGTTCTTGGAATTTATGGACTCGTGGTGAAATGAGGAATTCGGTAATATTTGACGCGCGTGGAGGTCAATTTGAGGAGCAAAGGCATCGGGACTGAGGAATTTCAGCGGTTCGAGATGAGTAATAATTTTAAATGATGTCCCGAGGGTTTGAAACCATGGAATTTGCACAACATAGTGCTGTGTTGAGATGAAACACACGTCGTATGACGAGCACAAAGTCATTTACTATTGGAGATTGTGACTTGGTCCATCCTGGTTGAAATTTTACCGCGTATTTGATAAAGACTTGATGTTTTTCACTATGATTTGGGCTTATTGCCATACTTGGGCTTCGTGCTTACTATTTGAAATCCTTTGAAAATTTCCATCATTGTTTTTCCTCACTAATTGAAATATTATCTGAACTCAGTCCAACTGAATTATACTGTTTCATGAACTCAGCTACATTTATACTCAACTTGAGCTTTAAATGATATTTTTAATGTTGTTTGAGCTGAGCACCATTGTTTTACTGATGCCCAAGGGGCTTCTGATAATTTTCTAGACAGATTGAGGCCGAGGGCCATATGTGAGGATATGTTGAGTGATGTGAGGAGACTTTCAGGCCTCGAGTGTGATGTGTGAAGGCTTTAAGGCATTATGATATAGCGCTTGGGCTGTAGACTCCGGAGTCTGTGCACACCCCTAGTGAGCGCAGGGTACCCAGGTGAGTTGGGAGTGGGCCCGAGAGGCCGATGTTGTGTTTTGTGAGTTGGGAGTGAGTCCGAGAGGCTGATGTTGTGATTTGTGAGTTGGGAGTGAGCCCGAGAGGCTGATGTTGTGTGTTGGTGAGTTGGGAGTGAGCCCGAGAGGCTGATGTTGTGTGTTGGTGAGTTGGGAGTGAGCCCGTGGGGCTGATACTGTATTGAAAAATTTGATATTGAGCCCCAGGGGCAAGTTTCTGATTATTCCTTACTTGTTGAAATTAAGTGTCTTCCCTATTTTTTTAAAGAGAATCATCTGTTACTTCACAGTTTTATTGCGTAACTGATTTTACTGCTTGAGATAGCGTTATTTGTGCCTTTATGAGATTTCATGCTTTCAGTCATTATTTATTTTTATTACTCACTGAGTTGGAGTACTCACTTTACTCCCTGCACCTCGTGTGCAGATGCAGGTAATTGTTCACCCGGTAGTGGGTTTTGAGCTGGTTGGAGATTTTGCCATCGTAGCTGAGCAAGGTGACCGCTAGCGTCCGCGACACCAGATCTTCTCCCTTATTTTATGTTGTTCATGTTACTTTCATATTTTGTTCCTATTTCTGGACTTGTAGCACATTAGTGAACTCTGTAGTAGCTCATGACTAGTGACACCCCGATGTCGGGCTGTGACGGGATTGTCCCCTGTTGTTATCGTTGTTTTTCCGCGCTATTGTTTATGCTAATCATGTTCTAGCTTTATAAATGTTAAATAACTGTTCAAAGGAAGCGTTTGTTTGGTTGGCTGGCCTTGTCTTTACGAGAGGCGCCATCACGATCGGGTTTGGGATTTGGGGTCGTGCCAATGCGTTCGCGCAACTTCAACCAAAATTTCTTAATATTATTAAAGAGTTATTAATTATGGACACGTATGCGTGACATGATTCTTGACGCACCAAACAAAATGAGTACACGTACGCGTGACTCGTTTGCAAGATAATTCCATAATCACGAATGTTCGAGCAATTAAAAGCGGTAAGAGGTAAATGCACATAGGTTCTAAAATATGTAATTAGAAAATTTTAACAAGCCAAGTATAAATTGCTAAGCAACCGTTCTAGAACCGCGGAACCTGGGAATGCCTAACACCTTCTCCCGGGTTAATAGAATTCTTTACTTAAAATTTTTGGTTCTCAGACTTCAAAAGGAAAGTCAAAATTTCCTCGATTTGGGATTTAAAATAAACCAGTGACTTGGGACGCCAATTAAAATATTCCAAATGGCGACTCTATTTAAAATAAATAAAATAATCATATTTCGAATAATGTCACTTAAATCGAAAAAACTCCCTTCTATACCCCCCTAAGGGGTATAGGTAAAAAGGAGGTGTGACAATTTCGTTCGGTTAAAATTGGTCATCATATAATTAGCCAACAACTCTTTCATCCTTCCTAGGTAAAGAGGGGCAGTCGTTGATACCCAATTTTCCATGTATATTTTTATATGCAAAAATATCTTTAAAAATAGCATATATATGCATAAATAAGTATGTCCAAGCATTTTACTATTTTTCCGGTAATTTTTAAGATTTTTAAACTGATTTATTTTAATTTTTCATCCATAAAAACCTAATGATTATTTCCAAAATTATTATTTTGGTAACTCATTTATTGAAATTTTATATTTATGCTAAGATATAGCTAATGTAATTTATTCATACTTTCTACAAATTTATTTAGTATTTTAAAGCTAAATTGCATATAATTGCAATATTAGTCATTTTAAGATTCAATTATGTTTTATATTCGTAAAATTAAGTCCTGTATTTTTAAATTGTTAATTATGTATTAAAAGAATTTTAGTGCTTTCAATTTATTTCCAGAAATTAATTTACTATTTTTTATAATTTGAAAAGGAAAAATTGGCTATTTAAATAATAGCCCATTTCGTTTTAATTTTAGCCTAAAATATGACCCCAAATTGGACCCCAATTTCCAGCCAATTTTAATTAAAACCCGACTCAGGCCCCAATTACCTATACCCGACCCAAAACCATATTAAATCCTGGCTGTTGATCTAAAAGATCAACGGGCATCATCCCTTCTTATCATTTTAATTCCAAATGAACACCCCCAATACCACTCATTTCCGCACTCGTCTCTATCTCTCTATCTTTGGTTCTCTCTTGAACCTTCCCCCCATTCCCCTCCTCTCCGATGAGTTCCCTTCATCTTCTCCGGCGACCTTCTGGCCTAAAGCTATGGTGGTTTCACTACCCACCATCCTCCTATGGCTCCTCACGCTTGGTTGTTGAATTTTCATGACTTGACCACGAAGAGTTGGGCCCAGACCTCTGTCAATTCATGTTCCACGGCCGTCTTCGACTTTGCTTCTACAGGCCGTGCCTGTTCAAGCCTGGCCTCAACTCCTCTCGCTTAGATCAAACCCTTTCTCACCATTTGGGTTCCTCTGAAAACCCTAGCTTTTATGTTTTTCTGCTCTCTTTATATATTTCCTAGATTTATGCTTTCCCTAAGCTTTTAAACAATTTTGTGATATTTTTTCAAAAAAGTTTATGCTTTCAAAACCTTTATTTTCCGATTTAGGGTTTTAAGTTATGTTTCTCAGATTTTCTTGTGTGTTTCTCCGATTTTCTTCTTCTTCTCTTGTGTGCTTTTTACTATGTTTCTCCTACTATGTTCTTGTTAAATCTCTTCTACCATGTTCTTCTATTTTGTTTCTCCTATAGTGCTCTTGTTATGAGTTTCCTACTATGTTCTTATTTGTTTCTTCTACTATTGTTTCGCATATTGCTTTTTACTTTGTTTCTCATGAGTTTCTGTTACTGAAAAGCATGTTGAAGGTCCCAGTTCCTTTTTGAGACATTTAAACTTGTTTCGACTAGTATCTTTTGCTTTCTTCATTACTAGCCCTCTCATTTCGGCACTCGATTGATGGTAAAACCCAAAAATTTAAGGGTTCATCTGGATCTTTTATACTAGATCTTTTGTATGCTACTAGATTCTACTTCTCTTCTACATTGCTAACTTATGTGACTACCATGCTCCTATAGTCTACTATCTACTTGTCACAACCCCAACCCCGGTCGTGATAGCGCACAACACACTGCTAGGTAGGCCCGACCAATTTAACAACCTGAACCATTTTTATACAATTCATGATTTAATTAACACAGATAAATTACTAAGTCATAAAGTTTGAAATCTGAAATAGACCTAAAACATGCGAAATCCTAAATAACAATGCTAGCGCGAAGAATCCGGTGTCACAAGTTTGAGCCTCTAATACATGAGTATCATTCTATTACATATCGTTCTAAAGAAATGCGGAAATGAAGCAATAAGATAGAAGGGAAGATCAGGACTGCTGACGTCATGCAGCTACCTCGATACTCCCGGATATGTGCTGCTGGGCAAAGAAGTCCTCACTCAGCCTTAGATGCACCTGGATCTGCACGCAAGGTGCAGGGAGTAATGTGATTACTCCGACCCAATGAGTAATAAACATAAATAAAGGCTGAGAATAAGAAATCCTGAATAGGCAAAAAAATATCTATAAATGCAGCCAATGAAACCATGTAGTATAAAATGAGTAAAACAATGAAAAAAATTATGGAAATTCTATAATGGTTAATTAAATGAACGCGTTGAGGCGTGCAGCCCGCTCCATTTATTTATCGTCGACGGTGCTTGCTGGCAGTGTGCAGACTCCGGGAGGGGCCCCTTACGACCAACGCGCAATATCAAGACATCTCGTGGCATCAACTAGGCCATCGGCCTCATATATATATATCAATATAATACTACTGCGACACGCGTCCCGATCCCATACTCAGACCAGAATCACATAAGACTCTGGGGCAATAGTAAAATAATAGTTCTCAGCCCAAAAACATTGTTAGAAATGTCATTTAAGTTTCAAGTTTGAGTAAAAGTGGTTGAGTTTGCAAAACAATATCAAACAATAGAACTGAGTTCAAATAATATGCCCAAGTAGTGGGGAAACAATAATAGCAATCCTTGAAGGGTTCATATACTTAGCACGAAGCGCAACTATGACAATTAGTCCTAAATAATAATGATATCAAATGAGATTCAATCAATTAAGTAGTAATTTTATCAAACAGGATGGACCAAGTCACAATCCCCAACAGTGCTCTACACCACACTCATTACCCAACGTGCAAGTCACCTTAATATAGCACTACGATGTGCAAATCCGGGGTTTCAAACCCTCAGGACATCATTTACATCTATTACTTACCTCAACGCGGCCAAAACTCTTGCTTGCTATGCCCTTGACTCTCAAATCGACCTCCTCGCGCGTCGAATCTGATCAAAAGAGCAATGAATATATCACATATGCTAAGGAAGCAATACCTAATCGAAAACAATCGAAAAATATCAGAAATCTCGAAATTAGCAAAATTCGAGCCCCGATCCCACTTCTTAAAACTCAAAAAAATTTCACATCAACGGGTTCCTTATCTCTCCACGATTCTATACATATAAAGAATAACAAAATCGGAGTCCAAATGACCCCACAAATCCCAATTTTTGCTCTCTTAAGTTTCAAGCCCTAAACCACCATTTTGCCCATTAATTTCTTAAGTTTTCAGCCCTAATCCATCTATTTACACCATAAAATCGTGTTTTAAGTCCAAAAATCCATACCTTATCGAAACCCCTTGAAATACCTGTTCAAAATTGCCCACAATTCTTCAAGTCCGAGTTCAAAATGAGAAGCCCTTAAAAAATTCGCGAAGATGAACATTAATATTTCTGACCAGGCGAAAACGCATCTGCGGTGAATTCTCGCTTCTGCGACTTCCGCTTTTGCAGTCAACCTTCCGCTTCTTCAAAAATTCACTTAAGATCCAGAACTGCATCTGCGGTCTATTCCCGCATATGCAGCTTCCCCTTCTGTGGAAATTCTCTAAGGCAAAACTCTGCTTATGCGTTACCAATGCCACATCTGCGACATCGGAGATGCGGCTCCTCGTCCACTATAGCAGAAACGACTCCCCAAGCAAAACTTTGCACCTGCAATCTCCCCTTCTGCATCTGCGAGACCGCTTCTACGGTCCCAAATCCGCAGAAGCGAAAATACAAGAAGCAACAAACAATTTCCAACTTCACAAGTCCAAAACTTCCAGTTATCCATCCGAAATCGCCCGGAGACCCCCGGGACCTCAACCAAAAGCACCAACACCTATTATAACATCATTCAATCTAGTTCCAATCATTAAAACACCTCAAACAACACCAAAAATATCAAATTACATCGAATTCAATCCTAAGTTCTTCCAAAACTTCTGAAATAAGCATTCGATAAAAAACCTAACCAAATCACCTCCAAATGGTCTGAAATTTTGCACACACGTCTCAAATCACCTAACAAAGCTACAATAATTCTCGGAATTCCATTCCAACCCTCGGATCAAAATATCACATATCAAATGAAATTCGCCAAAATACTAACTTCGCCAATTCAAGCGAAATTTTACACCGGACATGAAAATTCACTTCTAATCACACTCCTAAGTGACAAATCATCCCTCGAAGCTAATCGAACCATCAAAAATCATATCCAAGCCCTTTAACACATAAGTCAACATCCGGTTGACTTATCCAAATCAAGCCTTCCTTAAAGAGACTAAGTGTCTCATTTCCTTCTAAAACCAATCCCAACCCAACTTGTTCACACAAGAAAATGACAATGAAACATAAAGAAGTAGAAAATGGGGGAAACGGGGCGGTAACTCACGTGACGACGGGTTGGGTCGTCACATCCTCCTCAACTTAAACAAATGTTCATCGTCAAGAGAGTCAAGAAACATACCTGAAGCCTCAAATAGGTGAGGGTATCTGCTCCGCATCTCCCGCTCGGTCTCCCAACTAGCCTCCTCCACGGGTCGACCTCTCCACTGCACCTTCATTGAATCTACATCCTTTGACCTCAATTTTCGAACTTGACAATCCAAAATGGCTACTGGCTCTACATCATAAGTCAAATCACCATCCAACTGAACCGTATCGAAATCTGGAACATGGGACGGGTCCCCAATAGATTTCCGAAGCATAGAAACATGAAAAACTAGATTAACGCTCGACAAGCTAGGTGGCAAGGCAAGCTCATAAGCCACCTCCCCAATCCTCCTAAGTACCTCAAAAGGCCCAATAAACCGCAAACTCAACTTCCCTTTCTTTCCGAATCTCATAACACCCTTTATGGGTGAAACCTTCAGTAGGACCTTCTCATCAACCATATTGGATACATCTCTAACTTTTCTGTCTACATAACTCTTATGTCTTGACTGCGCTGTACGGAGTCTCTCCTGAATCACCTTCACCTTCTCTAATACGTCCTGGACCAAATATGTCCCCAATAGCCTAGCCTCACTGGGCTCCAACCAACCAACTGGAGATCAACACTGCCTCCCATACAAAGCATCATACGGAGCCATATGAATGCGTGACTGATAGCTGTTGTTGTAGGCAAACTCTGCAAGCGGTAGAAACTTATCACATGACCCTCCAAAGTCAATAACACAGGCGCGTAACATATCCTCTAATATCTGAATGGTGCGCTTGGACTGCCCATCCGTCTGAGGGTGAAAAGTTGTGCTCAACTACACCTCAGTACCCAACTCTCGTTGAACCGTCTGCCAAAACTGAGAGGTAAACTGAGTGCCCGAATCTGATATAATGGAAACAGGGACACTATTCAATCAAACAATCTCTAGAATATAAATCTCTGCCAGCCGCTCTGAAGAATAAGTAGTGCAAACTGGAATGAAGTGTGTGGACTTGGTTATCGTATCTACAATCACCCTAATAGTATCAAAGTTCTTCAAATTCCGTGGGAGACCGATAATGAAATCCATTGTGATCCTCTTCCACTTCCACTCAAGAATAATCATCTACTGATGTAAACCACCCGGTTTCTAATGCTCATATTTCACCTCCTGAAAATTGAGACACCGAGCTATAAACTCCACAATATCTCTCTTCATTCTCCACCACCAATAGTGCTGCCTAAGGTCCTGATACATCTTTGCGGCACCCGGATGAATGGAATACCGCGGGCTATGGGCCTTCTCCAATATCAACTCCCGAAGCCCATCCACAATGGGCACGCAAATCCAGCCCTGCATCCTTAGCACACCATAATCACCAACGGTCACATCCATAGTATCATCACGCTGAATCCTGTCCTTAAGGACAAGCACATGCGGATCATCATATAGACACTCTATGATGCGGTCATATAAGGAAGACCGAGAAACCATACAAGACAACACCAGACTAGGCTCTGAAATATCTAGTCTCACAAACCAATTGTCCAAGGCTTGAACATCAACTACAAATGGACTATCCTCAAATGGAAAGTAAGCCAAGATCCCCATACTCACTACCTTTTGGCTCAACGCATTAGCCACTACATTGGCCTTTCCCGGATGATATAGAATAGTAATATCATAGTCCTTCAGTAACTCTAGCCATCTCTGCTGCCTCAAATTAAGATCCTAGTACTTGAACAAATGCTGAAGACTGCGATGATCAGTGAATAAATTACAAGATATGCTATACAAGTAATGCCTCCAAATTTTCAATGCATGAACTATGGAAGCCAATTCCAAATCATGAACATGGTAGTTCTGCTCATAGGGCTTCAACTGAACAGAAGCATAAGGAATAATTCTACCCTCTTGCATCAATACACAACCAATCCCAACTCGCAAAGAATCGCAATATACCGTATAAGAACCTGAAGATGACTGCAAAACCAATACTGGAGTTGTGGTCAAAGCTATCTTGAGCTTCTGAAAGCTCTTCTCACACTCATCCTGACAATACAAATTAAGCACCTTTCTATGTCAACTTGGTCAAGGGAGATGCAATGGAGGAAAATCCCTGAATAAATCGGCGATAATAGCCTACCAACCGAAGAAAACTACGAATCTCCGTGGCTGAGAACGGTCTAGGCCAACTCTAAAATGCTTCTATCTTCTTTGGATCCACCTGGATACCCTCATGGTGTCCAAAGAAAGCTACTCAACGGAGCTAAAACTCACACTTGTAGAACTTTGCATAAAGCCTCTCCTCTCTCAATCTCTGCAATACAACTCGCAAATGCTACACGTGCTCCTCCTGACTATCCGAGTATACCAGAATATCATTAATGAACACAATGACAAATGAATCCAGATAAGGACGAAATAAAATATTCATCAGATGCATGAACACTGCTGGGTCATTGGTCAGCCCAAAATACATAACAAGAAAGTATAGTGACCATATCTAGTCCTGAAAACATTCTTATGAATATCTGAATCCCCGATCTTCAACTGGTGATAACCTGAACAGATATCAACCTTGGAAAACACCCTCGCGCCCTAAAGCTGGACAAATAAATCATCAATGGGAGATAGGGGATACTCGTTCTTAATTGTTACCTTGTTCAATTGCTTATAATCGATGTACATTCTCATTGTGCCATCCTTTTTCTTCACAAATAAAACTGGCGCACCCCAAGATGAAATACTAGGCCGAATGAACCCTCTATATAGGAGTTTCTGAAGTTGCTCTTTCAATTCTTTCAACTCTGCTGGTGCCATACGATATGGTGGAATAAAGATGGGCTGAGTGCCCGGCATCAGGTCAATACAAAAATCAATATCCCTATCCAGTGGCATGCTCGGCAGGTCTGCAAGAAATACGTCGGGAAAATCCCTCACAACTGGAACAAAATCAATGCTAGGGGTCTCAACTCCAACATCCCTCACAAACGCCAAATAGGAAAGTTAACCCTTTCCAACCATACACTGGGCCTTCAAGAAAGAATTAACTCCACTAGGAACATAACCAGTCACACCACGACACTGGATTTATGGTACACCCGACATAGCCAAACTAACTGTCTTAGCATGACAGTCTATAATAGAATAACACACAGATAACCAATCCATGACAAAAATAATGTCAAAGTCCACCATACTGAATAGCAATAGATCAACTCGGGTCTCCAGACCCCCAATAATCACAACACATGACTGGTACACATGTTCCACAACAACAGTATCACCCACCGGGGTAGACACATGAATAGGTAAGGAAAGAGACTCGAGGGGAATACCTAAATAACTAGAGAAATATGAATACATAAAAGAATAGGTTGAACCGGGATCAAATAAGACTCAGGCATCTCTGTGGCAGACTGAAACAATACCTGTAATGACAGGATCTAAGGCAATGACATATGTCCTGCCCGGCATAGCATAAACATGAGCCTGGACACTACCCGATCGACCTCCACCTCTGGGACGACCCCTGGCTGCCTGATCTCCACCCCTAGCTAGCTGGGCGGGTGGTGAAGTAACTGGAGCAGAAGTCGAGGGTTGACCCCTCTTCTAATGCTGACCACTACGAAGTCGAGCGCACTTCCTACTCAAGTGACCAAACTCCCCGCACTCATAACAACTACCTGGTGCTGGAGATGGGGATTAAAGGGAACCTCTCACATCGGAGTGACTAGAAGATGCACTCGGCGCAGAATAACCCTGAGCTGATAGGGCATGAGATGAACTCTATGTTGGGAGGGCGCTGATTGAAGACTGGCCCTGCTGGGACCCATGATGACCACGTCCTGATGATCCCCCATGATACTATGGATGGGCCGACTGAGGAGGCCTGAAAGAATGACCTCTACCATGCTGGAACTAGCCCCTCAAAGGAGCACCACTGTAACTGCCTGATCCTCGAGGCCTTTTGGCCTCCCTCTCCTCTCGCTCCCGATTGTGAACTGACTCAATCTCATGAACGATATCTACCACCTCCTCAAACATAGTAGCCAATACTCTCTCTCTAGTCATCAGAGTACGGAGATGGTAGTTAAGGCCATCCACAAATCTCCAAATCCTCTCACGATTTGATAGATTCATCTATATAGTAGAATGGGCCAACTGTGAAAACAGCATCTCATACTGAGTCATGGTCATATCCCCCTGCTTCAACCACTCAAACTACCTACCTATCTCCTCTCTGTGGGAAAGCTTCATAATTATCCAGGAAAAGAGCGGAGAACTACTGCCAAGAAAGGGGTGCTGCACCGACAGTCCTACGCCTCTCGAAGTCCTCCCACCAAGTAAGAGCAGCCCCGGTAAACTGAAATGTGGTGAATGCCATATCACTTGACTCAAGAATCTCTACCGTACGAAGCATATGCTAAGACCTATCAAGAAAAGCTTGGGCATCCTCGCCCTCAGCACCACTGAATGTTGGAGGCTAGAGCCTACCGAATCTCTCGAGATAACGCTGCTTATCGTCTGGCATAGCTAAAACCACGAAGTCCTGAACTGGTGCAACCGGATAAGCTGCAAGTACTCCCGGCGTCTAAAATCCCTACACTACCTGCTCAGGTGTGCGAGCAGCGGGGGTCTGATTGCCTCCCCCGGCCTGTGAAGTAGTTGCTTATGTGGTGGCTGAAACTGCCTGAGCCAGGCCAGTGCAAACTGATAAGATCTGTGCCAAGGCCTTCTGAAGACCCGAAATCATGATAGGCACAGCTGGTGCCTGAATAGGTGTTGCTGGAGTATCCACAGTTGGAGCCTAATCCTGAGCAGGGGCAACTGGTGGATGAATAGGTGCTACCCCGGCTGCTCTGCCTCTGCCACGACCACGACTATGTCCACGGCCTCAGGTGGCCTCAGTGGGTGGTACTGTTGGTCGTCTTCTACGCCCGGTAGCTCGCATCCCCACTATCTGTAAGAGAATAAAATAATAGAACTTTAGTTCTCAATTCAACAAAGTCGCACGACAAGAATTTCAAGAATGTGAAGTTTTCCTAAAGGTTATGAAGCATCACAAGGATAAATACAGACGTTTCCTTACCGATCTACGAGACTCTACTAAACCAGCTCATGAATTGAGAGATCAAGAAACCTAGGTTCTGATACCAACTTGTCACGACCCCAACGCCGGTCCTGATGGCGCCCAACATACTACTAGGCAATCCCGACCAATTTAACAACCTTAACCATTTTTATATAGTTCATGGTTTAATTAACACATATAAATTACTCAGTCATAATGTTGGAAATCTCAAATACAGCTAAAACATGCGGAATCCCAAATAACAATGCTACTACATAGCCCGAAGAATCTGGTGTCACAAGTCTGAGCCTCTAATACATGAGTATCATCCTACTACATATCGTTCTAAAGAAATGCAAAAATGAAGCAATAAGATAAAAGGGAAGATCAGGACTACGGACGTCATGCAGCTACCTCGATACTCCCGGATATGTGCTGCTCGACAGAAAAGTCCTCACTCAGCCTCAAATGCACCTGGATCTGCACACAAGATGCAGAGACTACTGTGAGTACTCCGACCCAGTGAATAATAAACATAAATAAAGGCTGAGAATAAGAAATCCTGAATAGGCACAAAGTAATCTATAAATGCAGCCATTGAAACCATATAGTAGAAAGTTAGTAAAACAATGAAAACCAATATGGAAATGCTGCAACGGTTAAGTAAATAAATGACAGTCAAATAAGAAATGCAACACATAGTACGACACTCTCTAGTACCTGTTGCGCCGTGCATCCCGCTCCATTTATTTATGTCACAACCCCAGTTCACCCTCCATGAACATGTCGTGATGGCACCTAGTCCCTACGACTAGGTAAGCCTAATAATGCGGAAATAACCATAATTGTGGAAGAAAGTAAAATAAACTGAATTAATAAAATAAAAATGGTGCCTAAGGTGCCGCTTGGCACATACCATAACAATTCTCGAAGCTAACAACATTTCCAAAACTCGGAAACTCACAAATCACAAGCTAAGGGGATACATAAGATGCTCTGACTCAAGAATATCTATACAAAGGAGAAATACTGAATGAACTATACTTTTTACAGAAAGCTGGAAAGGGACTCCTCGGTCTGCGGACGTAGCATATATACCTTGAAGTCTCTACCAATACGCCTCCTTCCAAGGCTGACAGAAACGAATGCGAGTACCTGTATCTGCACAACAAAAATGTGCAGAAGAGTAGCATGAGCACACCACGGCGGTGCCCAGTAAGTATCAAGACTAACCTCGATAGAGTAGTGACGAGGAACAGTCATGACACCTACCGGTCAATAACAGTAAAAATCATATGAATAATGATAATGAGCTATAAATATGTAAGACTACAGGAATGACCAAGAATGCTACAACTCGCAATAAGATATAATACAACAATTAACAACGAGAATATAATAAACGATGATATAGAATGATGGCAGAATCTCAATCCAAATCCAAAGGTCACACAGTAAGGGGAAAACAAGTCAATAGCTCATATCCTATAATGATGTTCATAAGGTCCTTATTCGACTCTTCCCACAATTTCATCGAGTCTCGGACAAACCACAACTCGTATAATATCCAGCATCTGAAATCTAACAATTGGCATCCTGTGCCCCATCAATCTCATGATCATAATGACGACCAACTGGCTTACCAGGGCCACTCTCTCAAGTATAAGGAATAAACAGGAGCGTACCCCCACCCTCAGTAAAATCTGGAGGAATTCACCTCTAATAGGAAGTGTTCAGCTACGTGTATGCTTGTGCAAGTGTTTATAGCAAAATTCTACCAGCTAGCGAACAAAAAAAAGAAAGGAGAACGGACTGCGCGTACGATATTTCCTCAAAACTCCCAAGTGGTAGCGCTCACACAGGTAAACAACCCACAATCACAATATANCTTATTTCGCCACACGTGCATAACAATGTCCCACCTTATTCCGCCACATGCGCAACCCATGTATAAGCATATAACATATCCCGCCTTATTATGTCGCATGTGCAAAAACATCAATAACAACAATAGCATGGCAAAGACCCCGTGCATCACAATAGCAACAACCGCACGGCAGAAACCTCGTGCTTCACAATATCAACAACCGCATGGCAGAAAACTCGTGCTTTACAATATCAACAATCGCACGGCAGAAACCTCGTGCTTCACAATATCAAGAACAACACAATAAATGACAATATATATATACAGGAACAAGCAAGAGAAATCAGCACAAGAAATTCCGTTCACCAAGGAATAATCGTAACAAGGAAATACTAAGCGCAAGAAGAACAGCTCAACAAGGGAGAAAATACTACGCAACAACGATTCCATAATACGTAATTCAACAACGAAGGAGTTAACATAAGTCACAAAAGTATAAAATAAGGAAAATATCAACTAAACATATGATATCTAACTTCTTTTTAGTTAGGCCCAATTAATTACATGAGAGATAGAAATAATAATTTCTAATTTTAAGACAAGCAATTACGAAGGATAACATGGCTAGATAAGGGTAAATGTCTTCAGTTAAACAAGTAAAGGCCAAGTAGGCAACAAGAATAAACCAAAATGGCAAATAAATTCCAAGTAAGTCATGTAGAAGTGAAACTAATAACTGGTAACTCAATTGTATCAAGAACAACTTCATATTCGATGATTTCTAGGATCTAAGAGCCTAAAAGGGAAAATTTTTCCACAAATAAATCCGAGCACGCACTCGTCACCTCGCGTACAAGGAATACAACTAACAAAGAAGACTCAAATCCTAAGGGGAATTCCCCCACACAAGGTAAGGCAAGATACTTACCTCAAACCGGCTAAAATCAACTAGCAACCACGTTCTTGCCACGAGTTCTCGACTCCAAAGGGCCCAAATCTATTCAATTAAATCACACATTGTAAATAACATCTCAAGCAACTCATTCTACTATTTAATTTAAATCTAAAGCGCGAAATTAGGCAAAATGACAAAAAGCCCCTCAGGCCAACGTCTCGGAATCGGATAATTTTAACATTTTCAAAACCCTCATACTGTCACAAGTCTAACCATATAAAAATCTCTCAAATCGGAGGTCAAATACCCCCTCAAAACTAAATAACATGGCCTATGAAGTTCTACCCATTTTTCATTAAAAATCTGCAATTAACGGATGAAATTAAGAGGAGATTCATGGGAATTAGTCTAAGTCGAGTGATAAATACTTACCCAAGTTGCCCAGGTGAAAATCCCTTCAAAAATTGCCAAGGACCGAGCTCCCAAGCCAAAATGTGAAAAATAACATAAACCATCATTTGAAGACACATATAATCTGCCTAGGCATTTAATGTATCGCGAATGCGGGAGTACTAACGCGTTCGCGAAGAAGAAAACAGGAGCTGCCAAAAAAATGCCCTTCGCGATCGCGAGGGGCAGTCTGCGAACGCGAAGGCCTGGGCCACGAAGCTATGCGAACGCGAAGGGGTAGATGCGAACGCGAAAAAGGAAATTATCTGGGTCCGGAATTTGTTCTACGCGAATGCGGTGAGGCTTCGCCAATGCAAAGAAGGGACTGGCAACACTACGCGAACGCGTGACATACCATGCGAATGTGATGAAGAAACTGGTTCTCCTCCAGAATTACTCTACACGATCGCGTGGAGGAGGATGCGAACACGGATGAGAAGGAGGCCAAAGCTATGCGAACGTGATCGTGGCGTCGCGGACGCGAAGAAGGCATACCAGAAGCAGCAACAGCAGTTCAAAAATAGGAGGAAATGACCCGTAGCCCATCCGAAACACACCCGAGGCTCCCGGGACCTCAACCAAACCTACAGACATATCCCTAACATCATCCAAACTTGTATCAATCCTTAAATCACCCAAAACAACACCGGAAACACGATTTAAGCCAAGATCCCAGCCTATGAACTTAAATTTCTAACCAAACACACTTTCGATCAAAAACCTATCAAAACTTTGTCCGAATGACCTGAAATTTTGCACGCACATCCAAAATGACATGACGAAGTTACAACAACTTCCTAAATTCCAAACTGACCCTGGGATTAAAGATTTACTATTGGACCAGAACTTTAAAAAAATTCAAACTTCGGCATTTCAAGCCTAAATAAGCTACGAACCCCCAAAATACATTCCGAACACGCTCCCAACCCTGAAATCACCTAACGGAACTAACGGAACCATCGAATTTCCATTCCGAGGTCCTCTTCACACTGTTCCAAATACGGACCATTTTTCAACTCTTAAGCTCCCATCTAGGGACCAAGTGTCCCAAAACACTCCGAATCCTAACACCGAACATCCCGGCAAACCAAAATAGCATAAGTGAACTTAGGGAAAGCAGTTAATAGGGGATCGGGGCATGATTTCTAAAAATGACCGGCCGGGTCGTTACAATTTATCGTCGAGGCGCTCATTGTGGGTGTCCAGACTTTGGGAGGGACCCTTTACAGCCCAAGCGCAATATCAAGCAATCTCGTGGCCTAAACTAGGCCATCGGCCTCATATCAATATCAATATAATAATACTGCGGTGTGCAACCCGATCCCATACTCTGTCCAGAATCACATAAGCCTCTCGGGCAACAGTAAAATAATAGTTCTCAGCCAAAAACGTTGTTCGAAATGTCATTTAAGTTTCAAGTTTGAGTAAAAGTGGCTGAGTTTGCAAAACAGCATCGAACAACAGGATTGAGTTCAAATAATATGCCCAAGTAGCGGGGAAACAGTAATAGCAAACCCCGAATGGTTCATATAGTTGGCACGAAGCCCAATTATGACAATTAGTCCAAAATAATAATGGTATCAAATGATCTTCAATCAATTAAGTAGTAATTTCATCAAACAGGATGGACCAAGTAACAATCCCCAACGGTGCTCTACCCCACACTCGTTACCCAGCGTGCAAGTCACCTCAATATAGCACTACGATGTGCAAATTCAAGGTTTCAAACACTCAGGACATCATTTACATCTATTACTCACGTCAAGCCGGCCAAAACTCTAGCTCGCTATTCCCTTGCCTCTAAAATCGACCTCCTCGCACGTCGAATCTGATCAAAACCACAACGAATACGTCAAAATATGTTAAGGAAGCAATACCCAATCGAAAACACTCGAAAAATATCAAAATCTCAAAATTGGCAAAACCAGAGCCCCAGGCCCACATCTCAAAATTCAATTTTTTTCACGTCAACGGCTTCCTTATCTTTCCATGAGTCTATACATACAAAGAATACCAAAATCGGAGTCCAAATGACCCCACAAATCTCAATTTTTCTCTCTAAAGTTTCAAGCCCTAAACAACCATTTTAGCCTATTAATTTCTTATGTTTTCAGCCCCACTCAATGTATTTACACCATAAAATCTTGTTTTAAGTCAAAAAATCCATAACTTAACGAAACCCCTTGAAATCCCTCTTCAAAATCACCCACAATTCTCCTAGTCCGACTTAAAAATGAGAAGCCCTTCAAAAAGTCGCGAAAATGAACATTAACATTTCTGACCAGGCGAAACTGCATCTGCGGTGAATTCTCGCTTTTGCGACTTTCGCTTTTGCGGTCCACCTTTCGCTTCTGCAAAAATTCACATAAGGTCCATAATCACATATGCGGTCCATTTTTGCATCTGCGGCTTCCGCTTTTGCAAAAATTCTTTAAGGCAAAACTCTGATTCTGCGATAGCAATGCCGCATCTGCGATACCACAGATGCGGCTCCTCGTCCGCTTCTGCGGAAACAGCTCCCCAAGCCAAACTTTGCACCTGCGACCTCCCCTTTCACATCTGCGAGATCGTTTCTGCGGTCCCAAATGCGCAGAAGCAAAAATACCAGAAGCAACAGCAAATTTCCAACTTCACAAGTCCTAAACTTCCCGTTAGCCATATGAAATCACCCCGAGGCCCCATGACCTCAACAAAATGCACCAATACCTCTTATAACATCATTCAAACTCGTTACAATCATTAAAACACCTCAAACAACACCAAAACCATCAAATTACATCTAATTCATGCCTAAGTTCTTCCAAAACATCCGAAACACGCATTCGATAAAAAACCTAACCAAATCACTTCCAAATAGTCTGAAACTTTGCACACACGTCCCAAGTAACCTAAAGAATTTACAACATTTCTCGGAATTCTATTTCGACCCTCAGATCAAGCTTAAGGACCGCAACAATGTGTTTATTTATTGCTTTTGTATCCATGTCTACTTACTATTTCTTTATAGTCTAACACTCAAATTAGCATGCTGATTTTTTTCTGCATATTTCTATTATGAATCCCAAACCCCTGCTCCTATGTGTTTGAGCTATGGCTTAAGGCATGGCAATGTGCAAATTATTGTCCATGAATTAGTCTTGATCCCTTGGGATCCTAGCCTCCAATAGTGTGTTCTAACAGTCTTATGGTTGTGCTAGCATTCTCCGTTGCTGGGTATGCCCACAGCCTGCTCTTGCCTCTTTCAATTTCCCTATTCCCGCTAAACCCCTTTATGTGTACTTATTTGTAGTTATTTCCCTTTCCTCTCCACCTTTAGAATTCTATTTCTGCACTTGCACACTCTCTTAGTCTTTAAGTTCATCCCCCCTTCTTGTGAGCCTCGCCTTGGGCCCCTTGAGCTCCCTCTGAACTAAGACACTCGAGGGCTGGCCCTTCCATACTGCATTTGTTCCAATCTGATAATACATTTGGGAGTGAGCATTTCCCGGAGTGCCTTTGAGGCTTTTAGGGAACTTTTGCACACTCAAATGGGGGAAAGGCTTTGGATCATGATATCTTTGGAGTTGGTTTACCTTATATTTCAGATATGAAGTCTGAATCAGGCTCTGCTTGGTTGTTTTTTTTACTTATCTTTTTCTGATGTATCTTTTTACTTTAATCTGGGCTGTAATAATTTCTAATAAACTCTTGGGGGTGGCTAGTGAAAAGGGCGGGTAGCCATGTATGCAAAAAAGGGTAGAAATCTTGCCTATAGGTTCTTAAAATAATTTCTGCATTAAGATATCATATTCATAGGTTTCAAATTATTTCTGTATATAGAAATCATGCCTATAAGTTTCAAACAATTTCCACCTCATGCCTACAGTTTTCTTAAAATAATTTTTGAATTTAGATATCATGTTGATAGGCTTTAAAATAATTTTTGCATATAGAAATCATGCCTATAGGTTCTTAAAAATAAACTCTGCACTCAAAAATCATCTTCATAGTCTTTCGAACAATTTCATCATATAGGAATCATGTTCGTAGGTTTTCAAACAATATAGCACCTAGATATCATGTGTATATGTTTTAAAATAAGTCTTATACATTCTGCACCGCAATTGAAATCAACTATGCTTAGAAAGCATTTCTATAGGAATTCCCTAACAAATCTAAGCTGCTTCACTCACATAGGGATATAAATATTAGTAATAAGGGTACCGTCAGTTGCGGAGCTAATAATCAGTTTGTTTAAATATGGTCTCTCCTTTAATAATCTGATTTCTCTTAGCAAGTTTAACGAGTATGAATTTAAACAATTTAATTCAAGCATTACTATGTCCGAATTCAGTAGATATCATGCCTATAGGACCTCGTCTCAACACTTTGGTAAGCCTTATGGTAAAAGTAAAATCTAAATCTTTTCTAATAACTACAACTAGCAGGCAGGCCTGATTTGGGCTACTTATTTGAATTATGTAATAAATCAGTCTGCCCAACCTTTAAGTTCTCGCATGTTTAATGTTTAATCAGACCATAACTAGTATGTGTAAGTCATGCGAAATATGGGTTTTTCCATTAAAGGAGATATATTTGAGCTTCTTCGTGTTATGTGTTTTTCCCCAACTTGCTATACATGTTTTGTATGCCGCCTTATAATTTTTTTCCTTTAAACCCACAAATAAGCCTAACATCCATACCTCCCTTAGAATTAATAGTCCTAAATGCCCTGGGACTGATAGGATTGGGATGGGTAGTAGCATGCAATAGGTAAGCGAGACCATTCTACGCTTAATACGTTAACGGGGTGGGAAGGGTAGATATGGATATGAATACCAAGCAATAATGTCATGTGTAGCCCCTCAATGAGGAGTGATTACCGGGCATTGTGTGGGGTGATCCATATTATTAATAAACCTAGGACCCCCCTCCCTTTATTCTTTCTTTCCAGCATTTTAAATTTTTTTTTTTTAAAATCAGCTTTTCTAATTGTTCTTCTAAACCTTGTTTACTTTCAAACCTTTATGTGATAAAAATCCCCTCTTATTTGATCTATATTTGTCTATATATTAATTGTACCCAAATTCACAATTATAGTCTGGTCGGGAACCACACTAGTGGATTCTGAGGGGTACCTAACACTTTCCCCTTAGAATAATTTCAAGCCCTTACCCTATCTCTGGTTATTCAAATCAAACCTCCTTGGTGTCCTAATGCACCATAATCATTAGGTGGCGACTCTTGAAATCAAACCCAATTCCCAAAAGGAATGAGTTGTCCTCCCAAATGTCACAAACCCGATTTTGCGAGAAAAAAGGGGTGGTGACACACGTCAAGGCAATGCTTGAGCGTCCCTGACTCCTTCGTAGCTCGTATGTAGCATCACGAACCACTGGCTCATGGCGAAACACTGAGAGCATAATATTATACATGAGTGGATGAAAACGAACATAAGTTATATACTTCGAGATAAATCAATATCACACGATAAGGAATGAAAGAAGGGGAATTACCTAACAGCTCTATAGCCTCTCAAAGATAAGTACAGACATCTCTGTACCGATCCACAAGACTCTACTAAACCTGCTTGCGACTCGTTGCACCCATGAACCTAGAGCTCTAATACCAACTTGTCACGACCCAAAAATCCTTTTGTAGGAGTCGTGGTGGAACCTAGTCTCTAAACTAGGTAAGCTAACATTAATTGATATAACATTTATATTTGCTAACATTAATTTGAATAACTCTTAACAATCTACAATTCCCAAAACCGGTGGTATAGGTCACAAGCCTATCTAAGAGTAGTTATACAAAATAAATACATCACTTCTTAGAAACAAAAGGAACAAATGGAAATAATTACAAATAAAGGTGATTCCAAGGCATGCAAATGTTGTAGCAGGTTTACCTTGAGTCTCTACAACAATGACCCGCATAACTACTACCGATCAAATACCTGGATCTGTACACAAAAATATACAGAAGTGTAGTATGAGCACAACACCGCGGTGCCCAGTAAGTATCAAGACTAACCTCGGTGGGGTAGTGACGAGGAACATTCCAGACACCTACTGGTCAAATAAATTTAACAGGGTTTGGTAATAAACTATCTATCTAAAAATGACATAGCAATATCAACAATAGGGAAAAAATAAACTACAATCAGTAAAAATAATAAAGAGAACACGGGTGGAAACAAAGATAATTAGATAAATTAACACTAGCATAGCTGGAACACATACAAGTACAGAAAAATGTACTCAAACAAGGAAGGCGATGCCAACTCAATAAATCATATCGTTTCTGATGCACAATTTTCTGCCATCTCAAACTCGATGTCTCATACCATAACCTCAATTACCAAACTTTTAGCACACCCGGCACCTCATGCCCACATATTTCTATCTCCATTTACAGCACAACATTCTTATGTTAGTCGGTTCATAGGGTCTATAACAAGAGTCTGATTTACATAACATAAGTGGAGTACAACTTTTAAATCAATTAGGAACTCAGGAAGAAAATGTGAAGTTATTTTTTGAAATCATTTAAATAAAGAAAGTACAACATCGAATGAAATCTTACCTTTAAAAAGAAATTTAATAAATTATATTAGTATAAATTCAATTTTTTTTAAAAATGCAACCTCAGACGGTTTAAGGAAATATAATTGAGTAACTAAATAAATTGAAGATGAAACAATTATTGAAATTTGAAGTACTAAAAAATATGTATATAAATACGGCAAGGTATTGAAAACAAGATGGGGTTCCTTCACCAAGGATGACAGCGGAAAAGGAATCCGAAGAATTAAAATATTTTTATTGGTAACAACAAATAAACATAACAAACAGAAAGTGCACGACACCAAAATCCAATTACTAAAAAGGTTAAAGAAAACAAACACAAAATTTCACTTTTATTTCATATCTTGTTGCACGCATGCAACCCGATCCCATTTCACATATTTCGTTGCAGGCTTGCAACCCGCTCCCATTTCATATATCTTGTTGCAGGCGTTCGACTCGCTCTCATTTCATATATCTCGTTGAAGGCATAGAAACTGCACCCATTTCATATATATCGTTGTAGGCATGCAACCAACTCCCATTTCATATACCTCGCTGCAGGCGTGCAACCCGATCCCATTTCATATATCTCGTTGCAGGCGTGCAACCCGCTCCTATTTTATATAGCTCATTGCAGGTGTGCAACCCGCACCTATTTCAGATATCTTGTTGCAGGAGTGCAACACTATCCCATTTCATATATCTTGTTGCAGGCGTGCAACGCGCTCCCATTTACAAATAATCATCAATCATAAAAGAATCCCGGCAAGGGAACAAGAGTATAACAACAACATCCTGGCAAGGGAGACAATATCATAAACAATAAGGACCTAAGAATCATAAAGGTAAATTTCTCACAAATAAGTCTGATCACACGGTCGTCACCTCGCATGCATGGACAACAATTAACATCGAAGACTGAATTCCTAAGGGGAATCCCCACACACATGGTTAGGCAAGATACTTACCTCAATCCGGTCAATTCAATACTCAATTGAGCTATTCCTTTACAAATTCATCAATGCTCGGCTCAATCTAAACAAAAACAACTTGAATGCATCAAATAATGCAAGAGAAGACAATTTTAATTGACAAAACTATGATTATTATACAATTTGAAAAAAGTCAACAAAAGTTAACTCCCAAGGCCCACACCACAGAACCCGACAAAATTTACCAAAATCAAAAACCCATTCCGCTACGAGTTCACCCATACACAAATTATCTAATTCCAATACCATTTGGTCATTCAAATCATCATTTTATATTTTTGAAAGATTTCACAATTTTCCGAAAATTTTCCTTTAGATTCTCATGAATTTGATATTAAATCTAAGAGATAATTACAAAATATAGTTGAAAATTGATTAGAGACACTTACCCATTGATTTGGAGAAGTTTAGGTCCTTGGAAAATCGCCAATGGAGGTTTAGGGTTTGAGAAAATTGAAAAATGGGTGAAAACCTCATCAAAAACATCACTTAACAGGCCTCAGATGTTGCATTTACAAATAACGCAGGGCTTGCAAAAGTCGTATTTGCGGCAAAAATCTCGCATTTGCAAATTGGGCATCACAAATTCGATAAAAAGTTCGTATTTGCGATCACACCAGAACCAACAATTTTTCGTGACACGAAAATGAGCATAACTTCCTCATACGACGTCCAAATTCAATGATTTTTTTTCCTATGGCTCCGTAGTTTTGATACGGATATAATGGTTCAAGAAAAACAGATTTTGGATCTCATTTTCTCAATTTGTTATTATTCTTTTCTTGAAGAAACGACGATGAAGCATCCAAAAACAAGCGCAACATAGCCTAAACCTATCCGAAACTCACCCAAGACCTCGAGGCTCCAAATCAAACATGCACGCAAGTCTAAAAATATCATACTAACTTGCTCATGCAATAAAATCATCAAAATAACACTAAAAACTATGAATATAACCTCAAAACTCAATATTTGTTTTAAATTTTCAACCGGACGTCCAAATCACGTAAAATAAATTCCGGTTTTCACCAAATTTAAAGATAGGACTTAAATATCATTCAAACTACGTCGTTTGAGGAGTATCGATCAAAGCCGTTGATTTTCATTGATCACATGGTCAACAACCTCCCTCACAACCCGACCCGTCCACCCAATAACCGACCCACCCCCGTAAAAACCAAAACGATCCCGTTTTACCCCCTAATCTAATATGGACCGTTGTTTTCTAATGATCCAAGGTACCAAATTAATTACCCTATGTTTAATATATCAAAGTCCCATACCCCTCACCTCTCAGACCCAACCCCCCTCTCACTCATCTCCTTCATCTCTTTATAGACCATCGTAACGCCGCCGCCCGCCACCGTACCGGAAATCGCCTACGGTAGCGGTTGACGTCTAAACGCCACCAAATTTATACCGTAGCTTCCCCTCAACCTCCCCATTCTGAAACCCGAACCATATCCCTCGAATCCCAGCCAAGCTTTTCAAATCTCCGATCGAAAGTCGGCCTCAAACCCTAAACCTACCCAATCAACCCCAAAATCACACCCCACAACCACCTTGACCTCCTCATACATAATCCATCATTTTTTCCCTTAAATAATACAACATGCTCTCAAATCTCAAATCTGAGCCTGAGACTTAAAATTTCAAAAATAGTTCTCAATGAACTGTTGGCATACGACTATGTCTCTAGTAGCAAGGAGGTCGACTCACTGCAGAAACTGATGCTGGTCATTTGTTCTTGACAAAGAACAAATGATTAGCCTCAGTTCTGTGTGAGTCAAGACACTTTGGAGTTCAAATTTGTTAAATCGAGTCCGTAGAGCGAGTTATTTGGACAAGAAAATTTCCTTTCAAATTCTCGGTCAACTTGGTCATTTTTCTTCTTCTTCTTCTTCTTCTTCTTCTTCTTCTTCTTTATTTTCTTGAAATCATTTAGTTCAAATTAAGCATTAGGTTTACTCATAACTGTTAACGGCTTAATTAGTCTATTTAAGTTCATGCTTTGTTGTATATAATCAATATTGTAAATGATTCGAATGCTCGAACCATTTAAGTATCATTACTTCTCTTTTAATTTCTTCTTAAATGTATCATTGTAATTCAACTTATGTATGTTCCCTTAATGTGAAGTGCGTTTGTAGTTGTTTGTTCTCTGTTCTCTTAGTTAGTTCAGAACCTTAGGATGGATTAAAATAATAGGGGTTTAATTAATGGAATTAAAATTTGAAAGTTGTTCAGTTTAAGTGGCACGCCAGCATTATTTGTCAGGGCACGCCTGGATTTAAATATCAGGTTACCCATACCAGGGGAATAAATTAATGAAAAATGAGAGCAATGGGGTACTGACACTTCTATTTTAGTGTTTTGAAAAGTGGGAAAATCAGAGGGTGATGGGGGATTTTATTTATTAATTAGGATTAAGTGCTCTTAAGAGCTGGAAGGGGGTAAGAAATTGGGATAAATACTGGAGATTATTGAGAGAAAGGGGATCAGACCTCAGAATCCGAAAAATTAAGAGAGAGGGAATACGCTGGAAATACACTGGAAACACAGATAAGAGAGAGCTTGAAAACATTCTGAGAGAGATTGAGATAAGGGAGACATAGATGGACATTCTACCTTACAAAGATAGACACAAAACCATAGAGGTTAGAAAAGGCTTGAAAACTTGAAACTCCAAAACACTATTCCATCGAAGTTTTCTCAAAGAAATTTCGAAATCCAGTTGTTAATTTTAACCTCCAGTTTAGATAAGGATGAAAATGGATTAAATATTCCTTGTGTTTGGTTTCCTGAAATTTTAGAAGTTTTCCTGGGTTTAATTATAAGCTTGTTTGAGTTCATTTGGGTATTGGTTTTGATCATTTACTGTTGCTGCTTGCCTTGAACTAAATCCTGAGTTATAGACTTGAGTCTACTGTCTTTGTGCTGAAATTACTGATGTTGTTGTGTTATTCCTAGCTTACTCCCTTTTCCTCATCATTTTATTTGGCTTCCAGGTACTCCTTTGGTCTCATGTGATCTATGAAGAGTCAATGTATGACCAAATTAGAAGATGAATGAGGAAATGTTGTTTGACTTACTCATTGAAGTTTCTCCTATTCTGCTTTTAGTTTAACTACATAGTACAGTTATGTCTATGCGAATAATGCAATGACCTATAAATAATTAGACTGTTGGATCTTCCCTAGAACAGTACGAATGTCCTAATTAATGATATCCGTTTAGCCTTAAATATCATGCTAGTCCGTGCTTACGCTTATAATAGGTTATAAGTGTGAAATTGTTTCCGGAAATAGCTTGAACATTTCTATTAATGCAGAATCAGTGACCCCTATGGTTTGGAATAGTTGGTTGTTTTAAATTTTTTCACCATGTGCCTATTGAAAAGGTGAATCTCAAAAACTAGTTCATTTAGAATTCAAAGCAGTAGTATCTTTTCAGATCTATATTGTGTTACATGTAGCTGGGAAGTTCATAAGTTGATAGCTCAGAAATGATTATGTAAAAGTTAAGAATTTCAGTATGTTGTTTCCAGTTTCCCTAGTCCCGGACTAAGTGTGTGTTAAGGAGCATTAATATTGAATTAAAAGGCTGCAGAAAGTTCAAAATTAGCACATTAGGACATCAATATACAAACGAGTTTGAATGTGCATGTGAGATTCAAATTTAAAGTCGGCACGACTTGATTCGAATTTAAGTTCAGTTGTGACCTCAAATTAGTGTTTGAAAAAAAAAAACTAAAAAAAACTCAATACTGGATTTGGGGCGTTCATAAGCCAAGATATGACAACCTTTTACTTAAATAGGATTTGGGCCTAAAAGTTGTTCGTTCAAGGTCCAATGCGAGGCCGCTTCTCAAAAAACTGACCGTATTGTCCTCCTTCCTGGGCTAATTTCGAAGCCCCAATGTGCGGAAGGCTTGAATTCATATTAAGGTTACGGGATTAATTTGGTAACATAGGTTTGGGCCTTCAAAGTTAAGTAGCACACTTAAATTAAGAGGTTTCCCTTTTGTTCAAGTGTGGACTTGAACTTGAAGTCCAAATTCCTTGTTTGAATTTAATAATAGTAACCAATAATATCAATTAATTAAGGTCCTTTTATAGACAAACTTTAATAGAAAATCGTAGTACTTTTAGGATTGGCCTTAAAAATAAAAATGAATTGTGCCGCGCCAAATAAAATTCATATATTGTGTGACCCTTTTTAATTACTTACATTAAGATACTTAGAATTTGGGACGTTCCATTTAGCGAATTTTCATGGCCTCCCGCAAAGTTAATAACACCTTAGTCACTTTAGTCGCGTTCCTTAATAATTTTACCTTCCTAAATTCGGGTTCATTTCATGTGACCCAAATCCAAATCCTAAAATATTGATTAAAATGTGTTTAGGATTACGGGTACATTTCATATGACGCGATCCAAAGGCACATTTTAAATGATGTTCAATCTTTTCTTAAAATTAATTAAAAGCGGTAAATAATTCAAAAAATTGCACAATAGGATAAAATGTATTACAATTAGATTGTAGCAAAATACAGCAGTTGAGCGACCGTGCTAGAACCAAGAACTCGGGAATGCTTAACACCTTCTCCAAGGTTAATAGAATTCCTTACTCGGATTTCTGGTTCGCGGACTGTTAAACAGAGTCATTCTTTTCCTCGATTCGGGATTTTTAACTGGTTACTTGGGGCACCATAAATCTCCCATGTGACGACTCTGAATCTCTTAATTAATAAATCTCGTTTCGATTGTCCTTTAATTGGAAAAACTCCCTCTATTATACCCTTCCGCGTGTGTAGTAGGAAAAAGTAGGTGTGAAGCTCTAGCGACTCCACTGGGGACAAGAACCCAGAACTTTGGTTCAGGGTTCAGAATTCGAGCTCAGTTAAATTGTTATATTTGGCTTTATCTGATTTTGTTACATGTTTGGGCTTAATGTGCTCTATTCTTTACCACTTTGATATTTGGTGAATTGCATATAAACTGTTACAAATCCCTTCCTCTCTGTGAGTCTTCTACATCATGGAGAAGGGTGCACTTCGTGTAGATTCTTTTCTTTTTAGAGTCTTTTCCCATTTGGAACGAGGTTTGGATAAGTTGCAAAGCCGGCATAGCTTCTGTATCCCCGATACGCTGCCTCCCCCTCGGCTCGAGTTGTCCGCTCGGGTAAGCCAGGTGTAGAACAATAAACCCAGGTTTTTAAACCTAGTATAACAAAGCGTCATGTCGGATCCCTAATAGGAACGTTCGTTTGCATCATGTGCATTTGACTTAGGGGACTCAACACAGGGGTTGAGTCTGTCTAGGACAGGTGTACTTGAAATAAAAAAGACCATCCTGATGCATCTTACTTCCTACTTGTGCATTTATTTGCTTCGGACTTGCATGCTGACCGGCTTTTGAATACTGGAAAAAGAAAAAAAAAAGGATGAAGAGAGAAATAGTAGTGTAGAGGGTCAAGAGAGTTAATTACCTACTTTAGAAAAACCAATGTCCAAATAGTGTCAAAACTCTGCTGGATTTTCGAGAAAAAAGAAAAAAAAATGTTGTTATTTTCAATATAATTTGTTTTATTTGCCAATAAAAAAGAAAAAATGTTTTATTTTCAAAAATATTTTGTTTGGCAGAACTACGTAAGTTTGATTCTCACCGGATGTGGGATACGTAGGCAATCCTTATCGGGTTCAACTATTTGAAAAAACATTTCTTTTTAAAAAGGGAGAATTTTTAGGGTAAATAAATGTCGTTGTTTTTCCATAAGTAAGGTGATGTCATTCTTGTCCAAAATAGTCGCGCCCCAAAAGGACGCAGGAAGGACATTTTTGCAAGAACAACCGACTTTGGTTATTTCTCAAACTTTTTGACCGGTTAGCAAACACAACATTTAAATCTTCTTCGAAATGCTGAAAGGCCGTGTTAACAAGACCGAATATTTTATGAAATTGCTGAGAAAACGCTAATGATTTTCTATTAGTCTATTTTAGGCTATATCGCCGTTTTGATGTTAGAGTCTTTTGGAGTCCGTTAATATTGTAATAAAATGTGTCGTAATAAACACATTTTTTTTCTTTTATGGAAACTTGAAAAAAAATCCCATTTTTTTTAATTGGTCATTTGGCAATTATGCCAGAACTACGCATGGTCTGATACATTCGGGAACATGATACGAGGAAATCCATATAAGATTCGACCACAACTAAAAAATAAAAGAAAAAGAAAAATATATGAGTGACAATAAAAGGAGAGGTCATGATTAGGAAAGGCCGGGATGACACAAGCAACCGAGCAATGCATAATATAAATGGTTAACTGCTAGGTGCATTGCACGCAAAGTGATATTTTAGCTGCTAAATGCCCGAATGCTAACAGGATGTCCCCATTTTGTTCCGTTTGTTATCTTTATCAGGCTGAAGGGTGGTTGGTTTGTGGTTCTTAAGGTAACTCATCCATAAAACACTAGGTCGAAGAGCAAGGTAGCCATGGCTAGCAAAGACTTGGACATAGTGGTTGTTGATCCATCCAAGGGAATTGTTAAATATGAATTTGTGTCGAAATAAGAGGTCTTGAGGTTGAAAAGACAGATGGCCAAAATATACCAAGCTTGGATTAGTGGGTGTCATCCACCATCAGTCCCCGATGCCTAAAATTATGCTCCAAAGCCAACTTTCAAGGTTTCGGGTCCATACTCTCACGCTTCTCATTTTGAGCCTCCCGGTGATAATACAAAGCTTGCTAAAATAGTGGAGCAAGATGAGATATCTACAACGCTGAAAGGGTTTAAGATGCCAAAGTTTATTTTGTATGATGGACGGGCAGATCCAGTAGCCCACTTGAAGGGTTATTGCCGTGAAATCAGAAGTGTTGGCCAGAAAAATGATTTTTTGATGGCGTATTTTGGTGAGAGCCTGACTGGGGCAGCTTTGGATTGGTATAATCGTCAAGATGTCGGTAAGTGGCATACATGGGACGACATGGCTCGATATTTTGTGTGACACTTTCAGAATAATACATATATTGTCCCAGACCACTCCTCCCTATCTTAGATAGAAAATAAGCCCAAGGGAAGTTTTAGGGACTTTTGGCTCAGAAGGAACGAACAAGTTGCTTGGGACAGTCCTCCCATTGATAGAAAAGATATTAATGAGCCCCACCCGTGGGCATTCTTGCCAAATGCTTTCAGCCTCAATATCGACCCCGCATATATCCTTGTCATCCTCCTCACTGCTGCTAATCTCCATATAACACCCCAAAATCGTACATCACTCTCCTGATACCCCATCTACAATGCACCACCATATGCTCCACAACCGCAAGGCCCGCAATGGCCCGCACCACGTCGAGAAATGTCTTACCTACCCCCACAAGCCTACCAAAACCCTCCTAGATAAAGTTTCCGGCCCAATCACGCATTTAAGAACGAGAAGTTTCAGAGAAAGAAAACATTTACTCCATTGGGAGAGTCATATGCCAGTTTGTTCCAGAGGTTAAGGAAATTGGACATGTTAAAGCCAATTCAGATGAAAATGCCAAACCCTCATCCAAAGAATTTTGATTTTTCTCAAAGGTGCGCCTATTGCTCAGATGCCCCGGGCAAGACATAGAGAAGTGTTGGCAATTGAAAGGAGCAGTCCAGAACCTTATTGACGCAGGTGCCATTACTGTGCAAAATCCAAATACAGCAGATACTAGCCAAAGCCCATTGCCGATTCACAATAAGACGCAAATGGAGGACATGATTTGTGTGGAAAAGGAATATAAAAACTATACTAAGATTCTCGGAAGGCCACCAGCCGCAAAGCTTTCAGCACTATCACTCTTGGTTCCAAAAGTTGATCATAAGAATGAGCCTCCTAAAGGGACCTAAAAGCAAGTTGCTAAGGACAATAAGATGAATACTTGTGAAGGTTCTAGGAATATTAATGTTGAACTCAGTGGCTAAGACGCAAAGCTTGGTAATTGGAAAGACGCTCCATTTCTTGGTCAGATGGAGAGGATTTTTGGTGGCTGATTTTGTTGTCATTTCTATTTGTCCAAAGTTATTTTAGGATTGTAAGTTGGATATTGTCTTGTAAATCAAACCCTTCTATCTTTTGATTTTGTCCAGCTCCTTTTGTCGTAATACCTCATGTCAGTGTTGTATAGGTTTGTTATAAGGGTTGTAACCCCAGTTTAGTTTGCTTGTCTGGTTGTTCAAACTGTTTCATCGTCTAATGCCATGTCCTGGTTTCTGTTATTCCTAGTCGTTCCCTTTTGTTCTCTCCTCTTTACAAGTTCTTTTCCTATAAACTCTAGTGACATGACATGCACACATATTTCTAGGCCTAATCTTAAAGGTCAATCATGAAGCAATTGGGAAGATGATAAGGGCACTTAAGGGAAATAAGAACAGATTCATTTGAAGCCCGAACCATGTGAAACTAGGGCAGATAGAACGCAAAGAAATACTGTTGAAATGCGTCATACCGCATCCGTTTGAAATTAAAGACAAAATTTCCCAAATTAGCAACGGTCGTTCATGATAATGAGAGAGAGAGTGTTGCCCAATGGCGCTTTGCATTTAACAGATGAAGAAAGCAAATGTGTGGGTATAGCTATCAAGTCTAGCACAATCAGAAGATGTCACAAATGTTTGTTTAAATTGCGTTATTTGCGCTTGGCATGTTTTGAAGATTGGAATGACGAAGGTATTTTGTTCTGCTATCTAAACACTCTATCCTTCGTTACCCCTTTTTTGAGCCTTACTTGTTTTCTTTCATACCCCTCTTTCGGAATCAGTAGCTAAGATTAGAAACACAAGTATTAAAGTTAAGTAAAAGAGAAAAGAAAAAAAAGGAGAACAGCAAAACAACAAAAAGAAAGAAACAAGAAAAAAAAACACAAAAAGAGAAAATAATAATAAGTGAAAAGAAAAATATAACAACAAGGAATTCAGGGTGAACTACGTTTCACTTGATTCCTTTTAAGGATACGTAGGCAGCTTCACGACTCGGTCATAGGGAAATAAAAATCAAAGGGTCCCTAAGCAAGAAACTGGGGCAGAAACTATGTTTGTAATGAGAAAGTTGGTTCCGAAGGTTGTAATTTTGAACCCATATTGAATTGTTTGAGCCTTTGATATCCTTTATTTCTAACCCTATCCAAAAGCCCACATTGCAGTCCAAAGAAAGACCTTCCGATCAGTCTTCGAGAGATGCCAAGGCGAGCAGGTAAAGATGAATCATATCAGGGGCAACACTTCGGCCCAAATGAGGAAAATGAAAATGAGAGAGTTTTATTGATGAAAACCCTCATGGGTACTGCAAGGCGATGAAAGGTGAGAGAAATGAAAAATGAGAGAGTCTTATTAGTGAAAACCTTCACGGGCACTTTGAGGCGATGGTAAGTAGAAAGAGAAAAATGTGAGAGAGGCTTAATGGTGAAAACCCTTCGGGCACCACGAGATGAATAAGGATTGCGAATCCAATTGGATAAGCGGAGCATTGAAGCCCAGTTTCATGGCGAAAAGGTACAACAAAAGCTGAACATTAGATTCGCTTAACAGAGTTGGCCGCAAATACATGTCACGATCATTAGAGTTCGTACCCAAATATAATAGGTTTCTATTCAGTAGCATTCTTGTTAGGAATCATCTTTTTCCTTTGTTCTTTATTCTGCTTCTTTTTCTTGTTCACTTCTTCTTCCTGAGTCTGTCTGGTCAAAAGAAGTGAGAAATGACTTCAAAATTTGACATCAGCTTCCCAAATTTCACAAGACAAGATCTGGGCTAGTACATCAAAATGGCATAAGTTGGGAAAGAACAACTAGGCCGCTGAGCTGGTAATAATCAACATGCCTTGGGATCCCTGCAAAATATAAAGGTTTGATCCATATCAGTTCATGGAGAATGAGACAGATGGAGGGAGTTGGGTGAATAGATCGAAGGTATATTCTGTGATAAGATTGACAAAAAGGTTGGACCGGTGACAACCAAGACATTCCAAACAGAAGTCAAAGGTTATAGTCCTCAAGGCCAAGGCCAATGGTTTAAATCAGGAAGGAGAAACGCATGCTGAAGTTGGTAACACGCAATATGCTGGAGGATCAGATGAAACACTAGGGTTGCATAAATGTCGGTCCATGAGCAATACAACATATATTAGATCCAAACAAACAGAGGTATTTTTTGTTTAAGATTTATAAAGGAAGTGGTTAGGCAATGAACTAACAAGGTATTCGAATGAAAATCAGTTGCCATGTCAAATAAAGGAGCAACATACCTCAAGTCCAAGGCCAGTGGACAAGTAAAGAGAGAGCAACATATACATAGAGTAGGGAGTAGTGGACAAGATTTGGGAATTCATGTAAGACACAAAGGACGGACATATGTCGGTTAATGAGTAATGCAACAAATAGAAGATATTGGGTCTGAATGGAGAAAAGATATTTCAATAATACGGATGACAGAGAAAATGGTTGATCAATAAATAGTCAAGATCATCGAATGCAAGTTTGTTATCATAAGAGGCGAAGGAGATATCGCCCTCAAAGTTTAAGGCAATCGGGCGAAGCAGAGCGTGGAAAGGATGAAATCATCCCCAGCGAGAATGTCACAACCGACCACGCCTTTTAAAACTGACAAATTTTTCTTTGTATGTAACAAGAACAAAGAAGTGCAAGGAAATTGGTTAAAAACGAAAAAGAACTGAAGAGCCGACAAAAGGGAAGTTTCTCAAATATTTGCCTTTATTTGTCTTGCTATTGTGGAAAACTCTTAGTCTGATGAATCATTCTCCTAAGATCACACAAAATGGACATAGTCTGATGAATTATCTCCTAGGATCAAAATCTTAGTTTGATGAATCTTTCTCCTAAGATCACACAAAAATGGACCTAGTCTAATGAATTATCTCCTAGGGTCGAAATCTTAGTCTGATGAATTTTTCTCCTAAGATAGAAAATCTTAGTCTGATGAATCTTTCTCCTAAGATAACAAGAAGTGGGAAGCAAAAGTTGGAAACTTTTAGATAAGATAACAAGGCAATAGTTGGAAAGTTTCAGATAAAATAACAAAAAGGGGAAGACAACAGTTGGAATGTTTCAGATAAGATAACAATAAAGAGGAAGTAACAGTTGGAAAGTTAACAATAATGGACCTACTATGATGAATCATCTCCTAGGATCAAAATCTTAGTCTGATGAATATTTCTCCTAAGATATGAAATCTTAGTCTGATGAATCTTTCTCCTAAGATAACAAAAGAGGACCTAGTCAGATGAATTTTCTCCTAGGATCAAAATATTAGCCTGATGAATTTTTCTCCTAAGATAGGAAATCTTAGTCTGATGAATCTTTCTCCTAAGACAACGAAAGAGGACCTAGTCAGATGAATTTTCTCCTAGGATCGAAATCTTAGTCTGATGAATTTTTCTCCTAAGATAGAAAATCTTAGTCTGATGAATTTTTCTCCTAAGACAACGAAAGAGGACCTAGTCAGATGAATTTTCTCCTAGGATCAAAATCTTAGTGTGATGAATTTTTCTCCTAAGATAGGAAACCTTAGTCTGGTGAATCTTTCTCCTAAGACAACGAAAGAGGACCAAGTCAGATGAATTTTCTCCTAGGATCAAAATCTTAGTCGGGTGAATCTTTCTCCAAAGATAACAAAAAAGGACCTAGTCAGATGAATTTTCTCCTAGGATCAAAATCTTAGTCAGATGAATTTTTCTCATGAGATAGGAAATCTTAGTTTGATGAATCTTTCTCCTAAGATAGCAAAAGAGGAAGCGACAATTGAAAAATTTATGAGGAAGTAGTCGAAAGGTCAGAAATTCTCGACCGGGTTTAAAACAGTCCAACAAAATAGAGTATGGAAAGGAGAAAGGGAAAAACCATCCCCAACAAGAGTATCACAAACACATTTTAAATTGCCGAAATTGAAACAGGAGAAGAAATCTCATTTGTTTCGGAGAAACCCACCGTAAGGAAGGGCAGGCACCAAACAGAACAGGGAAGATAACACAAGTATTAAGGGAAAGCAGTTTCAAAGGAAGATAATCCAAGTCTTGGAGTAAGATAATGAAAGTTTCGAAGGAAAGCACAACAACACAAGCAGTTTTGAAGGAAGATAATCCAAGTTTCCAACGAGGATAATTCAAGTTTCATGGGAAAATGGTTCAAGATGCAAAGGAAAACAATATCAAGTAACAAAAGAGGTACCTTTTTATGTTTTTGAAGTCGCGATCCCTCCCGGAGAATGGAGGCATACCTTTCAAGATCAAGAAGTCAGGAACCCGCCTGGAGAGCGGAGGAATACAATTCAAGTCAAGAAATCGGAGCAAGGCAGCAACAAAGGAATTGGTACAAGAGAATAAGAGACAACAAGGCAACAAGAAACACAAGAGCATGTTTTAAGGTCTAGATAGGATTTTGTAATTCATAGACTATAGTTTAGTCTATCTTCTTATTTTCTTTTAGCATGGTGTAATAAGGAGGTCAGTAAGTAGTAGCAGCAGCAGCAGCAGCAATAGTGAACACAACTTCATGGTAGTCGCAGCTACCAAAATTTTCCGAACTACATTGACCTAATTCCCTTTTAGCCAAGGCTATGTAGGAGACTTTTGAAGCAAAGGTTCGCTCAAAATCTTCCAAAAAAATGCTCCACACGGAGGGTTCAAACGAGCAAAAATCGCTCGTATCCACTCACTTTGTCTTTGCACGAAAACTCTTCGTGTTTACAGGCAAAGAGGGGCAGCTGTGAGCACGTGATTTTTGCCTCACATAAATTACTCCCACAAAATCAACACAAAAATGTTTTTTTTATTGTGTGCTGAATTTTCATAATATTTTTAGTAATTGTTAACACTTGCGTGTGCGTGTTTGTTGTTTAAATTAATAGAAAATAATAATAATAATAATAATAATAATAATAATAATAATAATAATAATAATAATAATAATAATAATAATAATAATTATAAAAAAATACAAAAACATGTTTGCAGTTACATTTAGGATTCAATTTTACCACTAGGATTGATTAAGTAATTGATTTATAAAAAATAAAAAATTACAAAAATAATGTACTTTGCATTTTAGTGTTTAATTGTGTGATTTGGTATTTAATTATGTGCAATAATTTTTATTTAGAGTTAATTAGTATCTTTAAGAAAAATTGATTTTAAAGTTTAATTTAGGATTTTAAGTTTTAATCATGGAAATAATTTAGAAGAAAGTAAAAGGGGAAGAATTAGAAAGAAATTGAATTTGGGCAGAAATTCAAAACCAAACACCCCCCAGTCCAAGCCCAATAAATATCCGTCCCAGACCTCTTTGCAATTCAAACTACATCGTTTGATCAGTATCAATCAAAGCCGTCGATTTTCGTTGATCACCGTTGATACCCAATTTTTCCTTATGTATTTTTATACTCAAAATACTTTCAAAATAGCATGTATATTCATATATAAGTATCCCCAAGAGTGTTGGTATTTTTTCTAATTTTTAAAGATTTTTAGAATCAACTTATTGTCTATTTTAAAAGTATAAAACCCCAATAATTATTCCCAAATTTAATTAAGGTGATTTTTTCATATAATTAAAACCCCAATAATTTTCACCAAATATAATTAAGGTGATTTTTTCATATTTTTATAAATTTATTTGATATTTTTAAGCCAAATTGTTTAAAATTGCAATTATAGCCTTTTTTATAAACAACTGCGTTTTATAATTATAAAATCGTTCCAAATATTTTTAGATTAAAGATTATATATCATTAATTAGTTCTGTATTTTCAATTTATTTTAAAATTATTTTTAACTATTTTAATTAATTAAAAAGAAGAAAAATGGCTATTTAAAAGCTAGCCCATTTCCATTTCAATTTTAGCCACATTTGATCCCAATTTTTAACCTCAATTCAGCACAATTAGGCGACCCAATTACATTGTAACCCAATCCCTTTACCCGTTTGTGCAACCCGCCCGTTTTCGTCTTTTAATCCTGGCCGTTGATCATTTTGATCAACGACCCTCATCCATTCCTTCCTTTTTTAATCCCCAATTACCCCCTAACCCTAATCACTTCTCCAAATCAGCCGCCCCAAATTTCTTCTCCTCTCAAATGCTCTCTGAACCTTAGAAGCCCACTTTCTTCTCCGATCAAAAATACACCGGCGTCCATGCCTTCTCAGGACACGGACGGCCTATATTCTCTCCCCTTTCACACCAAGCCATGATTGTTATAGCTTTCAAGGCTCAACCTTCAACAAACCTGTTCAGGTCCTCCGCCGACCTGAGCACCCCTAGCTTCTCCGGCTCTGTTCCGGTGTGTTCGAGCTTTGAAAAACTTAGCCATGGTTCAGATTCGTTCAGAGACCAGACCATTCCAGGCCTTCTCGTCTCTATGGTTTCTGAGAAACCCTAAAAAGCGTGATTCGAGGTTTTCTTTCCTTATCTTCTTAGATCTGTAGCAGGGCTATGCTCTATTAGACATTTTAACAATTATTCCCTAATTTTCCCTTTTAAAATTAGTTTGTTCAAATTAGGGTTTTCAAAATCCTAAAACGATTCTTCTTCTTCATCTTCTTTCTTTATGTGAATCTGTGTGTTCATGCCATGTTTGAGGGGTTTTTGTTTGATTCTTAATATGCATGTCTCTCTGCCTTTGTTCTATTACTACTTCTACTAATATTTCTACAAGCATATTTATACTCCTATCTTGCTTACTAAAAGTGTTTACTTTTACTGAATCTATTTGGGTCATCGAACTTGCTTCTTTGACTGTTTCCTAAACTCCTATGGCATCTCTTCTCTGAACTGGTTTGAGTTTTAGTTTTCCTAAAACTTGTTCTTTACAAGCTTTCACTCTACTGCTTTTGATTGCTACATGTGTCTGTGATTCTTGCAAGCTTTTGGTTCTAGGGTTCTACCCTAGAAACCCTAGCCTCTCAAACTCATGCTGAGTTCATAGACTAAATTGGAAACATACTTTTCTTTTGCTTCTGATTCAAAATCTGTTTATGCCGATCTCTTCTCCTTTGCTTGATGTTAGCATGCTTATATACGAGGGTTTTTCTTCTGAATTGATTCTATTAGCTTGTGATTGATTTCAATCCCCTTTTACTAAGGCTTAATTGATTTGCTACTAATTTTTACAACTCAGCCTTTTCCCTATTTTCCTGACTAAGTTCATTCAAGGTTTTGAATTTTTTACTGTTTGATTATTTTATTTCCTTATTTTTTCAAAAAAAACGTGTACTATAGTTTCCTACCTTAAATAGATTATGTGTGCACTTGCCCTTTATTATGTTACTCTGAAAGGTTTTCCCTTCCTTAATTACCACTGACGTTTGAAATCAAATCCCTTTGACTAAGGGAGATTTTATTTGATTGATTGAGATTTTATTTCCTTGCCTTCTTGTCTACTCGTTTTTGCACTATAAAAGCTCTACTCTTTACTCTCTACTCTCTACTACTACTACTACTCTCTATTTTCACTACTACTGCTGAGCACTCTGCTCCTTTCTCTCCTACTGTCTGAATCACCTGGAGCTCCTCTGAACTCCCAAGTAGTTGTTGAAGTTCCTTGAGTTTGTTCCTGTTGACTGCCTGGCTGTTTGTTTGCTGTTGCTATTCTGCTATTGTAAAACTTGCAACTGATATGTTTTCCTAGTTAAATAGCACCCTCTTTATTATGTGTTCACTCCTCCTCTTCTACACTTCTTTCCCTATGTGTTTACTTATGCTTTCCTGCATTATGGGATTACATTAAAGCATGATATGCCTTTTTCTCTATGTTTTGAATATGTTATGCTTTTAATCCCTCCCCCCTATTCCCTTTGTTTGTGAGTATTGTCCTGAATCATGGCAGCACTTTGAATTGCTCTCTGTGATCCAAAATTAGACTCCCTTGAGTCTTTACTCAATTTCTTTCCCATTCCCTCTCCCCTTTATGTTATGAGCCCTAATTTGGGTCTGATGGTGTCCTAGTCACCATTCAGACCCGAGTTTGACTCTCTAAGAGTCTGCTCTTATTTGTTTGAATCTAATCAAGGGGTCAGGGGTGTGCCAGTCTACACCATTGTTGGGTATGACCACCTCCTACTGTGGTTCCTCCCTCACTTTGCACTTACTCCTAGTTCTTAAGTTCTACCCCTCCCCCCCTTTGGTAAGCCATGCTTAGGGACCCTGGAGTTCCCTCTGAACTTGGATGCCTAAGGGCTGGTAATTCCACACTTGCACTATTCTGTTACAATATTCCCTCTTCAGAGTGTAAGCATTGCCTGGGCTCTTGAAGCTCCTTGGAGATTTGAAACACTCTGAATAAGAGAAGGCCTTGGAATATGGAATCTGGTTCTGTAATAATTTTGTATAAAAGAACTCAGGGTTATATTAGTAAAGGGTATGGGAGGGGTTTATATTTGCTTGCATATGTTAAAGGGTAGAGACCATGCCTATAGGATCAATATTGTTGTTTAATTACTTAGATACCATGCTCATAGGATTCATGTTGCAATTTAATAATTTAGATATCATGCCTATAGGGTTTTAATGTTCGAACTCGACCACTTAGATATCATGCCTAACAGGTTTAATACTTTAAATCATCTAGAAATCATGCCTATAGAAATGCATAAAAGATAGGCAAGCAGTAGGGTAATCCAATACTCGCCTTCCTTAAATTCTTAAACATAGTAATGAGTCAATAAAACCAAAGTAGATATCCTGCCTATAGGATCTCAAGTTCGCCTAAAGTTATATGAGTAGTAATCTGACAATTATATTCAACATTTTCAACAAAATTCGTCCAAACCTGTCTGCAACTTTCTAAACTTGCGTTTCTGTCTCTAAAATCATTTTTCCAACTCTCTGTTTGAACTTTTATTCATGAAGTTACTTTCAAAACAGTTTTCAAACTCCCTCTTCCTTTTATAGCACATTACTTCAGAAAACTCTACTGTACGTTTCCTTAAACAGTTTTGTCAATTTTCGAAACCTTTCTGAACTTCTACAATTTCCAAGCTTCTGTTTTTCCAAACTTTTCTGCATTAGACCCTTAATCAATAATTCGTTAAAATACTCTAATTCCTAGCAATTGGATCCCAGTTGCCTAATACAGACCATTTATATAATTCTATGTGTTAAACTGGTGCGTCGGCCGCTTAAGTTTTAATTTTAAGACCAAACCCGTATGTGTAAGGCATGCTAAACTAAGTGTTATCTGACTTACAGGGTTTTATGTGAGCCTTGCATGTTTGTTTGTCAATCCCCTTACTTGTTATTTGTTTTGGTTGTCGAAACTAGTATTTTGTCCTTTTAAACCCCATATATGCATGTACCCCTTTCTTTCCCTTTAGGATTAGAAGTCCTAATACCCAGGAAGTGATAGGTTGGGACGGGTACTAGCATGCAAAAAGTAAACGAGACTAATCGCGCTTAAATACCTTAACGGGGTGGGAAGGGTAAAATATGGATATGATGACTGGTGCGTTAATATCTCATGTGAGTATGATTGCTGGGTATTGCACCAAAGTGATCCATATTATATTTAAACCTAGGACCCCTTTTTCTCTTTCTTTATTTATTGATGTTTTCTTAAAATAATGTTTTCTTTAACTAAGATTTCTCTTTTTCAAAATCACTTGTGTCTTTCTTCTTTCAAAATTTTAAACTTGTTTATACTTCCTATGTGCAAACTTTGCTTGTTTCTTCCTACTCTTCTTAAAGTCACAATTAAGCACGGCCGGGAACCACACTAGTGGATCTTGAGGGGTGCCTAACACCTTCCCCTCGAGATAATCTCAAGCCCTTACCCAAAATCTGTTCTTCCTTCAAAATCTTCTTCTTTTCTTTAAGTATCCTTATGCACTATAATCATTAGGTGGCGACTCTTCAAAATCCATAACTCAATTCCTCAAAAGGGAGTAAGAGTTGTTTTGTCCATAGTGTCGTAAACCCGATTTCGCTCCTTTTTTGGGGGGGGGGGGGAAGAGGGGCATCGACAGCATGGCGACTCTGCTGGGGATTCCTTTAAGGTTTTTACCATTACGTGCTTTTGTGACTTCCTTAATTGCATTTACTTTATGTCTTTAATTATTTCATCAAAAATACTAACTTGGCTCTTCGTGTTTTTCTTTCCTTTAATTTCTTCTTTTACTGCCTTATTATTTTAATTCTGTTGTAATTTTCGAGCATTCATTGTAATATTTACTTTATGAACGTGAAAATACATTCAATTTGTTTCATTATTATAACTGCATTCCTCAACATCATATTCCACTCGTGCCAAAACAAACCCTATAGAAACGCTTATAATGAGTGGTTGCACCATTCCAATATAATAACCCCTAAATGTGGCAAAGGCATACTTGTGGTAAAACCAGTCGACCAACGGTGTAGTCGACGGTTCCGCGCCTTTCCCACTTGAGTTGTCCGCTCAAGGGTACCTTGTCTAGCACTTCAAAGTAGAAACCTTACTCTATTAAACTGTTCATGCATCATGGTCAAACATAGCCGAGTCAGTTATGTTGTCCGCATAATGACTCATTAAGATAGCCTAAACCAAAGTCCATCGGGTTTCCTCGAAAGCCAAACGGATACCTCCATGTTATGTGCATTTATTTGGAGAACTAAATGCCCTTTTTGCTAATTATTGATTTAAATAGTCGAGTCTGGCGGGGTTAAGGAACTAACACTTTGTTTTGCAGAAAATGAGGCACGAAGTCCCCAGATTCGGTATGGTATCCAACATTCACCCAATGCTACTAAGCTGGTGGGAGGATCTTCATGCCATCGATCAAACCCTCATCCGCAAGTACTTAGGGAATTTGCCCTCACTTCTGGAAATCCAGCCTAACAACAAAATCATAGAGGCTGCAACTCTGTTATGGGATAGTGATCGAATCTAGAGCGAAGTCTAGTGGAGTTTGAAGGGAAGTTCTTGAAGAGAACTGAAGATTGCCAAAATGCCGAGGGAAGTGCAGGCGGACATCTGGCCCGAGCCTATATGCTGTTAGGACTGTGCGAGTTGATGCAGCTATACAAGGGAGGCAAGAGTACCGAATCTGGGGAAGGTCCTTATGGGACCAAGTAGTTATGATTGTTTATTCCCTGTTTTGATAATGTAATAAGGCCATTAGCCATTAGTGGTGTTTTTATTATGCAGTTGTTTTAAGAATAATCTTGTTTTTATCAATAAAATGAGTCATTTAGCATTATAAGTTCTCCAAATTTAATTTGTCGCTAGGCCTACCTCGGGCGCAACGGGGAACCCAAAGTAGGAAACGACTTATACTATTGCACAGCGTGTTTAAATATCACAATATTATTTCTCAGAACCCGCACTAACTTTTTACCTTTTTTGTTTTTCTTTTATTTTTATTCCCCTCCCCAAAGGTTGGTTCATGCATATTGGCACCATCAACATACTCAACAAGATCCAAGGGTCCTCCACTACCTCCTCCTCCAAGTCGTACCAGAAACAGGAACAAAGGCAAAATGGGAGATGCAAGCGCTAGAAAGGAACTTGAGGAGACTTCTCAGAACGCCACAATTACCAAGGAGACTGCTGCTCATCTTGAGCAGACTTTGCTGAGATTTCGGGAGGAATTGGACCAAGTTCGGGACCTGGCAAGCCTGTCAATCACTCTTGTCGTTCCTGATGTAAACACCCAGAATCCCGTACCTCCACAAAACACCGCACAACCTCCAATACAACCCACTCATACCCAAGCCTGCAACACATGCAACAACACTCCACTACCCATTCCCAAACCCCAAAATACCACAAAAGACCATAACAGTCCTATCTTTGTGGACACTATACCCCACTACACTCAGCCAATCACAAGTGCACCCGAATCAGATGACATGGGCTATCTCATTCAGAATTTGGCCACTGAACTCAAGAAGTTAACTAGTCGGGTCTAAGGTGTCGACGGTAGAAAAGGTATTGAATGGTTAAACAATGAAGATCTTTGTGTTCAGCCAGATGTTGAGCTTCCAGAAGGGTACAAACCTCCCAAGTTTGAGATGTTCGACGGTACAGGTGATCCCAGGGTCCATCTGAGAATGTATTGTGATAAGCTGGTAGGAGTTGGAAGGGACGAGAAGATTCACATGAAGCTGTTCATGAGGAGTCTGAAAGCGATGCTTTATCATATTATATCAGACAGGATGCAAAGAAATGTACAAGTTGGGGGAACATGGCATCCGACTTCATGGACCGATTCAAGTTCAACACTAAGAACGCACCACATATTTTCTATATCCAAAATCTGAAGAAGAAACCCACGGAGACCTTTGGCGAATATGCTACTCGTTGGAGGTCGGAAGCTGCTAAGGTCAGGCCGGCCTTGGAGGAAGAACGGATGAACATGTTCTTCGTCCGTGCTCAGGATCCGCAATACTACGAAATGGCTTATGCTAATAGAGGGTCAAAATTTCTCCGACATAATCAAGTTGGGAGAAAGGATCGAAGAAGGCATAAAAAATGGTATGGTCACTAACCTCGAGGCATTGCAAGCTACCAACAAGGCTTTACAGTCTGGTGGCTCGTCAAAGAAAAAGGACGTAAATTCCGTAATGGCTACGCAAAGGAACAATTCCCCTATGAAGTACCAAACATATCCCACAACTCCACTCACATATCAACCTACCATAAATTACCAAGCACCCTCACCTATATACCAAATGTCGTCATCTTCCTACCAATCACCTCCTCCACCCACATATGAACCCACTTCACCAAGATATTCCCAACACGCGCCTATGTACCAAGTATACAACTCCCAACCTTCTCACTACCCATCACCACCCACTCGCCAAAACTTTCCTCGAACTAGACCAAATTTCGACCGAAGACCTCCCAGGCAGTATACCGCTATAGCCAAGCTGATTGCCCAATTATATGAAAAACTCAGAGCAGCCGGTTACGTTTCACCTATCCCAACCATAACTCCAAAAAATCCTTCCCAATGGATCAATCCCAACAAAACCTGCGCATACCATTCCGGAATGAAAGGTCATACCATCGACGAGTGTCGCTCATTGAAAGACAAGATTCAGACTTTGATTGATAATAATGTCATTATAGCAAAGGAGCCCGCTCCCAATGTCCACAACAACCCTCTGCCTGACCAAAAGGGTGGGGCATCCATATGATCGAGATTGAGGATGATTGGGACCCCAAGGTGTCAATCGGGTTGATAGCTGAAGGAGATAAACCTAAGAAACCAGCAGTTACCTTCAATCCCATTGTTGTTCAGATCCAGCCCTCTGAGGGCGATGTGGTAAATATGTCTGTACCACTCGAGTTTGAAGTGCCTCCTGCAAAGGCGCCAAAAGGCGCCAAAACCAATCGAAGTTGAGTTTGGCAGCCCAAAAGCACCTGCACTATTTGAAGTTACTGTGTTACCTTCCAGGATGCCTATTCCGGTTTCCATGACAGATGTGACCTCGTTCAAGTCGAACGCCAACCTTGGGATTACATAGCTGAGGCTAAAGGAAAGGGAAAACACATACTGGCAAAGCAATCACTGCACAGGGCATGACCACGACAGGCAGGGTATATACTCCAGAATATTTAGCTCAGTCCAGCAAGCAAGCATCTGGACGGGCTGTTGAAACTAGACCCGATGACCTTTGGAGAAAGATACAGGCCAAAGAATACTCAGTCGTTGAGCAAATGAGCAAAACACCAACGCAGATTTCCATCTTGGCTCTTCTGCAAAGCTCTGAGGCACATAAAAACGCCTTAATGAAAATATTGAGTGAAGCTTATATTCCCAGCAACAAAACAGGAGGCGAAATGGTGAATATGGTTGGGCAGGTACTGGAAAGCCATAAGATTACCTTCCACAAGGATGAGTTACCACCAGAAGGGCTTAGTCACAAAAGGCGTTGCATATCACTACGCAATGCAAAGATTATTTCATCACCAGGATCTTGGTTGACGTGGGATCCAGCCATAACATTTGCGCGCTAATAACCCCCAGGACATTGGGTAAAGGTCTGCATGAGATCAAAGATGGAGCTATCAGTGTTAAAGCTTTTGATGGATCTCAAAGATTCACCATAGGAGAAATTAGCATGTGCCTACAAACGGGACCCACCCAGTTCGATGTGGACTTCCAAGTAATAGACGTGCCAGAATCCTACAACTTATTGCTGGGGCGACCCTGGATCCACACCGCTGGGGCTGTGGCATCAATCCTGCATCAAGCTATAAAGTTTGAATGGAATCACCAGGAAGTGACCATTCATGGTGACGGTAGCAACCCTATATACAGTCGCCAAACCATCCCGATGATCGGAGGTAAAAGGAAAATAGGTGGAAAAAAATACCATCACATCGAGCGAGTCAATGCCATAAACAAAGACAAGTGGTGGGATAACAAAAGTGAGAGCATTCTGAATTGGAGCGGGTACGAGCCCGGAAAGGGACTTGGCAAGAATCTTCAGGGAATCACCAAGCCCATCAAGTTGAAGAAGCATGGTACCACTTTCGGCCTGGGGTATGAATACACCTGGGAGGAGTTCAATCATTGGTCGCCACCATGGCGCGGTCACTACTATCCATTGGAACACCCCATACCTCAGCTGGAGCAGACCGTTTAGCCGCCTGACGTTATATATGGATCAGAGGAAGACGAGGCACTGGCAGCAATGAAGAACCTATTTCTGGAGGATGATATGGATTGTTGTGTTATCTTCGAGGAGGAGGGGGAAGAAGGCACTTCCATTCAAGCTGTGAATCGAGGAGAACGCCTCACCAATTGGTCAGTCAGGACCACCAGTGCATAGAGAGCTTCAGGGTATCAAGGCTAAACGACGCACTATGAATCGCATTTTACTTTTAGTTGATTTTACTTTTCCACATTGTCTTTACTTCTGAAAAGAGCTCCGATGTTTCGAACAGTTATGAATTTAATCAAAAGCATTTTCCAAGTTTATTTTTTATATCTCTCTCTTATTACTTTTCTCTATCATTTATTTTATTTTCACACAGCATTACTATTACATATCTTGATGGTGAACCAATGACTATGACTTGCAATGAGGCAATGCCACAAATGGACATAAATTCAGAAGAGGATGAAATACCAGAAGAGGTTGTCAGAGAGGTCGAGAATTTGAGAACATGCCTAAGTCTAATTTGGACGAAACTGAGGTTGTTAATTTGGGAGACGCAGAGAACGTTCAGGAAACACGTATTAGCGTGCACCTATCGCCATCATAAAAGAAAGAGTACACAGAGTTCCTAAAAGAGTATGAGGACATCTTTGCATGGTCTTATGATGACATGATAAGTTTCAACACATATATTGTGGCTCACAAGTTACCGACAGATACGGCATGCCCGCCAATGAAACTGAAACTCAGAAAATTCAAGCCAGACATGAGTCTTGAAATTAAAGAAGTAGTTACCAAACAAGTCAAAGCCAGGATTCTCAGAGTGGTAGAGTATCGAAAATGGTTAGCCAACATCGTGCCGGTATCGAGGAAGGATGGGAAAGTTAGAGTCTATGTCGACTACCGGGACCTCAACCGGGCCAGTCCTAAGGACGACTTCCCTTTGCCAAATATACACATATTGATTGACAACTGCACCAAACATGAGTTGCAGTCGTTCATCGATTGTTTTGCTGGATACCATCAGATATGTATGGATGAAGAAGATGTAGAGAAAACGGCGTTCATCACGCCGTGGGGGATGTACTGTTATAGAATGATGTCATTTGGTTTGAAGAATGCTGGTGCTACCTACATGAGGGCCATGATCACTATCTTTCATGACATGATACATAAAGAAATCGAGGTGTATGTGGATGACGTCATCATCAAGTCCAGGAAAGCTACAGATCACATGGAATATTTGAGAAAGTTCTTCAACAGATTGAGGAGGTACAACTTGAATTTGAATCCCGCCAAGTGTGCATTCGGGGTCCCTGCCGGAAAGTTATTGGGTCTCATTGTGAGTCACCGAGGAATAGAATTGGATCTGTCAAAGGTCAAAGCCATTCAAAAGTTGTCACCGCCTAGGAACAAGAAGAATGTAATGAGTTTTCTGGGAAGACTCAACTATATCAGCTGGTTCATAGCTCAGCCCACTGTCATTTGTGAACCCATCTTCAAGATGCTAAAGAAGGATGCCGCCACCAAATGGACTGATGACTGTCAAAAGGCTTTCGACAGAATCAAGGAGTACTTGTCAACGCCGCCGGTCTTGGTTCCGCCTGAACCAGGGAGACCCCTATTACTTTATCTCGCAGTATTGGATGGAGCGTTTGGTTTTGTCATAGGACAACATGATGAAACCGGAAGAAAGGAGCAAGCCATCTACTACCTTAGCAAGAAGTTTACCTCGTACGAGGCTCAGTATTCCTTATTAGAGCGCACCTATTGTGCTCTGACATGGGTAGCTCAGAAATTGTGGCACTATTTCTATGCTTACACCACCTATCTCACATCCAGAATGGACCCATTGAAATATATCTTTCAGAAACCCATGCCTACCGGCAAGCTTGCCAAATGGCAAATCCTGTTAAGTGAGTTTGACATTGTTTATGTTACCCAGAAGGAAGTCAAAGGACAAGCTTTGGCAGATCACTTCATCGAGAATCCTGTAGGAGGAGAATAAGAACCTCTAAAGACGTATTTTCCCAATGAAGAGGTAGCATCCATAGGAGAGGACATTGTAGAATCCTACAATGGTTGGAGAATGTTTTTCGACGGAGCCGCAAATTTCAAAGGAGTCAGTATAGGAGCTATCCTAGTATCCGAAACCGGTCAGCATTACCCAGTATCCGCCAAGCTCAAATTTCTGTGCACCAACAACATGGCCGAATACGAAGCCTGCATCTTGGGGATCAAACTGGCGATTGACATGAACATTCAGGAGTTACTGGTGATCGGAGACTCGGAGCTGCTCATACATCAAGTTCGAGAAGAATGGGTAGCCATGAATTCCAAGATACTCCCTTGTCTACATAATACACAAGAGTTGAGGAAGAGATTTAGAATGACAGAATTCCAACACGTCCCCAGAATACAAAACGAGTTCGCCGATGCCCTAGCCACTTTATCATCTATGATCCAGTATCCAGATACAAACTTTGTTGATCCCATCCAGGTCAAGATTCACGACCAACCAGCTTATTGTGCTTACGTCGAGGAAAAAGCCGATGGGAAACCTTGGTTCCATGATATCAGAGAATACTTAACAATAGGAGAATACCCAAAGCCTGATTCACAACCAACAAACTTATTGTGCTCACGTCGAGGAAGAAGCTGATAGGAAACCTTGGTTCCATGACATTAGAGAATACTTGACAACAGGAGAATACCCAGAGCTTGCCAATGCTACTCAGAAGCGCACGCTCCGGAGGCTATCCAACAATTTCTTTCACAGCGGAGGAATCCTATATAGGAGGACTCCCGATCTGTGTTTACTAAGGTATGTCGATGCAAGGGAAGCAACCAAAATATTGGAGGAAGTGCACGTAGGGACCTGCGGACCGCACATGAATGGTTTTGTTTTAGCCTAGAAGATACTTCGAGCAGGATATTTTTGGATGACTATGGAAACGGACTGCATCCAGTATGTCCGAAGGTGACATCGCTGTCAAATACATGCATATATGATAAAAGTACCTCCAAACGAGCTTACTGCAACAAGCTCACCATGGTCGTTTGCCGCTTGGGGAATGGATGTTATTGGACCAATCGAGCCTGCCTCATCAAACGGGCATAGGTTCATCTTAGTGGCAATTGATTACTTTACCAAATGGGTTGAAGCATCATCATACAAAGCAGTGTCCAAGAAAGTTGTAACATAATTGGTCCGCGATAGTATTGTTTGTCGGTTCGGAATTCCGGAATCAGTCATCACTAACAATGGTTCCAATCTCAACAGCAACCTGATGAAAGCAACGTGTGAGACTTTCAAGATCAAACATAATAACTCTGTATCTTACAGACCGCATATGAATGGAGCTGTAGAAGCAGCGAATAAAAACATCAAGAAGATACCAAGAAAGATGATTGAAAGGCACAAGCAGTGGAACGAGAAATTGTCGTTTGCCTTATTGGGTTATTGTACCACGGTCCGCACATCAACCGGGGCCACTCCCTACATGATGGTTTAGGATACAGAGGCGGTCATTAATGCCGAAGTAGAAATTCCCTCATTAAGAATCATACAAGAAGCAGAGTTAGATGATGCAGAATGGGTACAAAATCGCTACAAGCAGCTGGATTAGGCTTATTTGATGTAGATGTAAACGCTGATGTGATTTTATTATTCCTTTTGATTCACTTGGTCTGTAATAAGCTTTGTAATAACTACTGGGGTATAGTGAAAGGGGGTGGGATTGAGTGCATGTCAAAGGGGGAGATACCATGTCCATAGGATTAATACTTTCAAATTCTACACTTTCACGTAGATACCATGTCTATAGGACTAATACTTTCAAATTCTGCACTTTCACTAGATATCATGTCTATAGGATTAATACTTTCAAATTATGCATTCTTCATATAGATACCATGTCTATAGGATTAATACTTTCAAATTCTGCACTTTCACGTAGAAATCATGGTCCTAGGGTTATCACTTTCCAATTCTGCATTCTTCACGTAGATACCATACTCATAGGTTTTTCTGCACTTCGTAATATAAACCATGTCAATGAATCGATGCTACAATTCTGCAACTCATGTAGATGATATGCTTATAGGATTTCCTGCATTTTTTTGCATGTGAATCTGCCATTAGGCAAATCTACCTAGAGTATCTAAAATAAATCAACCCCACATCGATGACCTGCCTAGAGGATTTCTGCATAACAAAATCAGTGACGCTTGGAAAGCATGCCTATAGGAATAATCAATTAAATCTGAATTGTCCACTTCCTTTTAAATCAAAAATCAGTGGTAATTCGTCTAACACTCGCAACACTTAATAATTTTTGCAATTAGTTTGTTCTCCCCCATCTCTGAATTAATAGATATCATGCATATAGCCTGTTTAACAAAGATAAATAGTTAGATAATTAATCAATTGTCAAATTTCTGCAACTACATCTAAGAAGGACTAATTCGGACTCCCTATTTGGGAAATATATGGTAAATCAATTCTTTCTATGCTAATTTTAATTAAGGACCTAACCAGTATGTGTAAGATGTGCTAAGCGATTCGTTTCTTTAAGTGAGGAGGCCTACTTAAGCCACTGTTCTTATTTTCCCATTAACTACTTTATGTTTGTTGATTGTCGCCCTAGAATTTTATCCTTTTTTTAAACCTCTAAAAAGCCAAGCTCTCTCCCTTTAGGATTAGTAGTCCTAAACGCCTCCGGGGCTGATAGACGGGTCGAGTAATAGCATGCAGTAGTTAACGATACCATTCCGCACTTAATAACATAACGGGGTGGGAAGGGTAGACATGGAGATGATGATTACATGATAACACTACATGTACAATTGGTTACCAGTGTTGTGTGGATAATCCATGTGTTTTACAATCCTATGACCCCTTTCCTTTATGTAACATTCTTTAATATCAATAAATTCTGTCTTTTCAACTACCAAAAACTACCCTTTAATTTTACTACATTATTTCTTTTCCTTCTAATTTTTTCTTCTTTGTTTATTCAATGTCTTGACTAATTTTCTGCACTTAGACCCTCCGTCAAACAAATTGTAGATTCAAAAATGCTTGTTACATACCTATTTTTAACCCTTATGTGTTAAAATATTTGTATACTTGTTTTCCTTACAGTCACAATATAGCATGGCCCGGAACCACACTAGTGGATCTTGAGGGGTGCCTAACACCTTCCCCTCGAGATAATTTCTAGCCCTTACCCAAACTCTGGTTTTCAAACTCAAAACCCTTAGTGTCCTAATGTACTTAACAATTATGTGGCGACTCTTCAATTCCAAAAACCCAATTCCCAAACAGGAATAGAGTTGTCCTCCAAAATGTCGTAAACCCGATTTCGCGAGAAAAAGGGGGCGTCGACAGCATGGAGACTGCGCTGGGGATTTCTTTAGGCTTTTACCACTTCATGTTATTTGTGACTTTACTATTTTCTTTAGTGCTTTATTTTATACCTTTATTTGAAACTGACTTGTCTTTTTGTTTCCTTTTACTTTAACGCTTTACATTCACTGCTTTCCTTCAATACCGTTGTAATTTTTGAGCAATTATTGTAATAATTATGAACATGAAAATACGTGACAATTTGTTTCATTTTTGTAATTGCATATTCAACATCATATTCCACTCGTGCCAAACAAATACCATAGCAACGCTTGATAAGTTATTGCGCTCTTCCGATATTATTACCCCCTAAATTTTGCAAAGGTATATTTGCGGTAAAACCAGTCGATCAGCAGTGCAATCGATGGTTCCGTGCCATTCCCTCTTGAGTTGTCCGCTCAAGCGTACTGGTCTAGCACCCCATAGAAACCTTATTCTATTTAATTGTTCATGCATCACTGTCAAACTTAATCGAGTCAGTTATGCTATCCACATAATGACTCTTTAAGATAGCCTTGTCCAAAGTACATTGGGTTCCCCTGAAATCAAAATGGGCAACACCATGTTCTGTGCACTTATTTGGAGAACTAAATACCATTATGCTAATTATTGATTTAAATAGTCGAGTCTGGCGGGGGTAGGGTCTAAAGCTTTGTTTTGCAGAAATTAGGCATGAAATCCCCAGATTAAACATGGTAACCAACATTCACCCAAGGTTGCTAAGCTAGTGGGAAGACCTTCCTTCTAGTGACCGGACTCTCGTCCGCAAGTATTTGGGAAACTTACCCTCCATTTTGGAAATCCAGCGTGACAACAAAATCATAGAGGATGCGACCTTATTCCGGGTCAGTGATAGATCAATATTTCGATTTGGCGACCTTGAAATTACCCTATTGCTTGAAGAAATATGTGGGTTAGTCGGTATTCCTTGGGAGACTCCGGGTTTGCTCATGGTAGAAAGCCGTATGGGTAGGGGTTTCTTCAAAATGATGGGGTTGAAAAGAAACTCATATTTGACTTGTTTGAAGGACTCCTAGATTCCTTTTGACTATCACTACCAATCACCTCCGCCCGCCAAAACATCCGTAGGCCACGCCCTAACTTCGACCGTAGACCTCCTAAGCAATACACCGCTATCGCCGAGACAATCGACCAGCTATATGAAAGACTCAAACCAGCTGGTTTCGTCACCTCAATCACTGCCATAACTCCAGAAAATCCTTCCCAGCGGGTCAATTGAAACAAAATATGTGCATACCATTCCGGCATGAAAGGGCATACCATTGATGAGTGCCGATCTTTGAAAGACAAAATCCAAGCTGTAATTGATAACAAAATCATCGTGGCCAAGGAACCTGCTCCTAACATTTGAAACAATCCCTTGCTTGATCATAAGGGTGGTGGTGTACATATGATCAAAGTATTAGATGATTGGGACCCAAAAGGGTCAATTGGATTAATCATCGAAGGTGACGAGCCCAAGAAACCAACAGTCACACTGAATCCAATTGTAGTCCAGATCCAGCCCTCTGGGGATGCTGAAGTAAACATGTCTGTGCCTCTTGAGCTTGAAACACAGTAATCCAAAAGGACTGCAGAGCCAATTAAGGTGGAGTTTGGGACCCCAAAAATACCATTTGAAGTTGTTGTGTTACCTCTCGAGAGGAGAATGCCCATTCTCGTAGCAATGTTAGCCATAACGGAGATTCATACACGGGCCATTCATTGGGATTACACTGCCGAGGCAAGAAGGAAGTGGAAAACTAGGTCTGGAGAAGCAATTGTAGCGCAGGGTATGACTAGGACTGTCAGAATTTATACTCCGGAGCACTTAGTTGAACCAAGTAAGCAGGCCTCTGGACGACCTATTGAAATCGGGCATGATGATCTCTGGAGGAAGATACAGGCAAAAGAATACTCAGTTATTGATCAATTAAATAAAACAGCAGCGCAGATCTCCATTTTAGCTCTACTGCAGGGCTCCGAGACACACAAGAATGCCCTGATGAAGATACTGAGCGAGGCGTACGTTCCCAACAATATAACTGGAGGAGAGATGGCGAACATGGTAAGGCAGATATTGGAGAGTCATAAATCACTTTCCACGAGGATGAGTTTCCCCCTGAAGGTTTAGGCCACAACAAAGCATTGCACATCACCGTTCAATACAAAGACAATTTCATCGTCCTAAGACTTTGATTGACGGAGTGTCCATCCTCAACATTTGTCCATTGGTGACCCTTAGAACATTGGGGAAGAGTCTGCATGAAATCAATGATGGGGCTATCAACGTCAAAGGTTTTGATGGTTCCCAAAGGTCCACTATTGGGGAGATCAGTTTATGTCTGCAAATGAGGCCATCTTGGTTTGATGTTGATTTTCAAGTAATAGACATCTCAGCATCCTACAACTTACTACTAGGAGGACCTTGGACGCACGCCACTGGAGCTGTAGCATCAACCCTGCACCAGGCAGTGAATTTCGAATGGAATCACCAAGAAGTGATTATTCATAGTGACAGGAGTAACCCCATATACAGTCGCCAAACCATCCCGGCAATTGAAGGAAGATGGAAACTAGGAGGAGAATCCTATCACCAAATTGAGCGATTCAAAGCCGTGGACAAAGATAAGTGGTGGGATAATAAGATAAAGAGTATACTGAATTGGAGCGGGTATGAACCTGGCAAAGGGCTCGGCGAGAATCTCCAGGGAATCACCAAGCCTATCAAACTGAAGAAGCATGGCATAACTTTCGGGTTAGGCTATGGATATACTTGGCAGGAATTTACGAACTGGTCTCCACCATGGCGCGACCCTTACTATCCGCTGGAGCACCCGATACCCTGCCTGGAACAGACTTTCCTGCCAGGAGACATCTTATATGGGTCAGAGAAAGATGAAACATTGGTCGCAATAAAGAACCTATTCTTGGAAAATGACAATACGTACTGTCATGTCATTCTCAAGAAGGAAGGCGAGGAAGGTCCTTCCATATAGGCGGTGAGGCGAGGAGAGCGCATCAACAATTGGTCCATTAGAACCACCAAGGCCCGAAGAGCTTCGGGGTAGCAAGGCTGAACAAATCACTATGCATTATTTTTACTTTTTCATCAGTTGACTTCCATTCAGTATTATCTCTAAATTTTGAACGAGCTCCGATGTTCAAAACAATTTTGGAATTTATCAAAGTATTTCAGTTTCTTATTATTTTTCTCTGCCATTTACTTTATTTTACACAACATTACTATTACTTATCTTTATGAACCGATGAATGTGACATGCGATGCGGTAACACAACAAACGGATATAGCCTCAGAAGAGGATGAGATACCAGAAGAGGTCGTTGAAGAGGTCGAAGACTTTGAGAATAGACCTAAGTCCAACCTAGACAAAACTGAGGTCGTCAACCTGGGGGATATAAAGAATGTCAAGGAAACACGCATCAATGTTCACGTATCACCATCAGAAAAGGAAGAGTACACGAAATTCTTAAAAGAATATGAGGACATATTTACCTGGTCATATGATGATATGACCGGTCTCAGTAAATCTATTGTAGCTCACAAACTGCTAACAGAACCAACATGTCCACCGGTAAATTAGAAGCTCAGAAAGTTCAAGCTAGACATGAGTTTGAAAATCAAGGAAGAAGTTACCAAACAAGTCAAAGCCAAGGTCCTCGGGGTAGTGGAGTACCCTACAAGGTTAGCCAACATTTTGCCAGTGCCGAAGGACGAGAAGGTTATAGTCTGTGTCGACTACTGGGACCTCAATTAAGACAATCTGAAAGATGACTACCCATTTCCAAACATACACATCCTGATCGACAACTGCGCCAAGCACGAGCTGTCGTCATTCGTTGTTTGTTTTGCTGGGTACCATCAGATATGGATGGACGAAGAAGATGCAGAGAAGATGCCATGGGGAATGTATTGTTACAAGATGATTCCATTTGGTTTAAAGAATGTTGGGGCCACCTACATGAGGTACATGACTACTATTTTCTATGAAATGATATACAAAGAGATCAAGGTGTATGTATTTGAACTACGCCTGACCTAATTCCCTTTTAATAAAGGATACACAGGCAATCCTATGGGTTCGGTCACAATTCAATAAAATTTACATTTCCCATTGATATTGGAAACTGGGGCAGAATTTTGAGGATGACCCTCAAAATTCCGTACTTGAGTTTCACCATTCATCGCGCACAGCCATCAGAGGCACCAAGCCAGTGAACAGGGGCAGAATTTTAAGGAGGACCCTCAAAATTCCGGAGCAAAGAGGTCGCAATATCTTGAACTGTGTCGCATTTGTCGGTTCATCTAAAAGAAAATTGTTTATTATTATTATTATTATTATTATTATTTATGTGTTTACATCATTATTTTTAAAAGTTATGCATGGATACTATCAGAATTGCTTTGTTCAGCAACGTTGCCAGTGAAAGCTAGAGCCGAGTAGGACGAGCGCAGTCCGTGGCAAGACGAACTAACCTTCACCCCTTTACAAAACTCACAATTTTTATTTGGACACAGGCACCCGAGACATAAGGTCATCAGATACGATTACAAACTCAAACATTTCAGGAATAAAACTCTCAGAATCATCTCTCACTTACAAGTGCTATCCGTACATAACCTTCCCAGTGGCCACAGTGGCGATTAATTATCTACTGTCACCCCTTAGCTAAGAGGTTTTGTTACGCTTCACCTTTATTTATTGCATTGCATAAGGCTACTATTTTGCCTTCCGAGACTAAGCGCTATCTCCATCCTGTATTTCCTTGCCATGTATAAGGCTACTTTTCTACCTTCCGAGACTAAGCACTGTCTCCATCCCGCATTTCATTGCATTGCATAAGGATACTTTTCTGCCTTCCGAGATTAAGCACTGTCTCCATCCTGCATTTCTTTGCATTACATAAGGCTACTTTTCTGCCGTCCGAGACTAAGAACTGTCTCCATCCTGCATCTTCTTGTATTGCATAAGGCTACTTTTCTGTCATCCAAGACTAAGCACTGTCTCCACCCTACATCTCCTCACATTGCATAAGGCTACTTTTGTACCTTCCGAGACTAAGCACTGTCTCCATCCTGCATTTCCTTGCATTACATAAGGCTACTTTTCTGCCTTCCGAGACTAAACACTGTCTCCATCTTGCATTTCCTTACATTGCATAAGGCTACTTTTCTGCCTTCCGAGACTAAGCATTGTCTCCATCCTGCATGGCTGAAATATCGCCACCTCTTATTTGCATCGGCTGAAATACCGCCAGCTTTACTTAAATCTTGCATGGCTGAAACATTGCCAATTTTGTTTAAACCTCTCAAACGACTAAAAGATCGCCAATTTATATTTAAATTTCTGTCGGCTAAAATATCGCCATTTGTATTTATCCTTCGTATCGGCTGAAATATCGCCAACTTTATTTATTTCTCACAATGATTGAAAGATCGCTATTCATATTTATACTTTACATCGGTTGGAACATCGCCATATCCTGCATTTCATGGGCTGAAAGATTGCCAAATTGTCCAAACGCGTCATTGTTCGGAGGCACCATTTTCATAGCGCGATAACGCCATGCCATGGACTGAGGACCCCGCTTTTATCTGTCGCATATCATTATTCAAAGGCATCGTAGTTCGGAGGCATCATTTTCATATCCCGAGAACATCATTTCATAGACTGCGAATCCTTTATTATGCGCTTCATGGCCTAGGACGTCATTGTATGAGGACGCCATCCTAACCGTCCAAAGACAGCATTCACGGTCCAACGGGAGCTTGCATCACGTTTAAATTATGACGTATATGCTTGTATTACTCAATTGCAGGTACATCAGCTGGCAGCGGTCATTACAGCAGGACCTCCAGTTCTTGCAGCCCGTCAGTCCCTGACCATCCTGCCCAACCTAAATGTTGCGTCCGTTATTTTTCAAAACATCCATCGGCATATTTCGTCGATATGTCCCGAACTACATATGACCTGATTCTTGTAAGACTAGGGATATGTAGGCAGCTCGGTCAAAACCTTTGCAAGTAGTTTCTCTCGGTCAAAATTGGTTATCATATGTTTACCCGACAACTCTTTAATCCTTTCCGGGTAAAGAGGGGTAGCTATTGATACCCGATTTTTCCCTATGTATTTTATATACACAAAAAATGCTAACATAACCTATACATGCATAAGCATGCCCAAGAGTTTTGGTATTTTTCACTTATTTTTAAAGATTTTAAAATCAATTTGTTGTCTATTTTAATAGTATAAAATTCAATAATTATTTTCAAACTATCATTTTTGGTGAGTAATTTATTTTTATTCTCATATTTACACCAAGATATAATTACGGTGATTTTTGCAAATTTTAATAAAATTTATTTGGTATTTTTAAAGCTAAATTGCAATAATTGCAATTATAGCCTATTTTTTGATTAATAGCTTTTTACAATTACAAAATTGCTCCCAATATTTTTAAATTAACATTTATATATTATTAATAAATTTAGTGCTGTTAATTGGTTTTAAAAAAATTTTAAACTATTTTTATTAGATTAAAAGGGGAAAATTAGTTATTTAACGTATAACCCATCTACATTCCAATTATAGCCATACTATAGCCCCAATTTGAATCCAATTTACACCGGCCCATTTTTAAAACCGACCTAATCCATAAGCCAATTATAATACCCGACTGGACCCCCCTTTAATCATAGTCATTGATCAGAAGATCAACATCTCAGATCAACCGTTTCCTTTTGAATTCACCAACTACCCCCAACCCTAATTCATTTCCACCCTTCAGCCGCCCTTGGACCCCTTAACTCTCTCAAATTCTCTCAAGGGTCTTCAGAACCCTAGCCTCCCCCTACCTTGTTCGCTGTGTTTTCACTAGAGTCCATGGCTTATCAGGCCATGAACAACCTATACTTACCTCCTATTGCTCCTGCATGCCTGTTGTTCGAAGGTTCGAGGCCAGACCTCAAGGGTCTTCACTCAGACCTTTACCGATTTCGGCCTTGCTCTTGTGGCTCTTTATCTTTTGAGCCTGATTATGAGATTATCCAACTTAGATCGGATATTTTTGAATCCTTTCTCATCTCTAGGTTTCATCTGAAACCCAAACTATCGAGGTTCTCTCCGATTATTTTTAGATATGTTACATGTTTGCACTATTGCTTAAGTTTCTTAAATGTTTTTCCCGATTTTCTTTCAAAAGTCAATTCTTTTCGATTAGGGTTTCTGGAAGGTTCTTAAAATATTTTTTACTCTTCTTCTTCTCCTTTTCTTGGTGTGAATCGATCCCTGCTATATTCTTATTTGCTCTTTTAAAACTCGCATGTTTTCTTTATATGTTCGTATATTTTCTGTATTTTGATGTTTTTTGTTGTGATCTGTTCTGTCTTCTACTGGTTTCATTATCATGCTCTCACATGCCTATCTTAGGTGTTTCTTTACTGTGTTTTCCTACTGAGTTATAGTCATTTGTTTGCCTCTACCGGACTTTGCCCGGATTCTTTCTACATGTGTTTCATTGACCGTTTCTATAAGTTCACAATACCTGAACTTACTTAAATTCCAAACTTTTCTTGAAACTTGTCTCCTGTACTAGTTTTTATGTTCTATTTTCCTTGAACTTGATATTGTGCTTGCATGCTTCTCATGAGACTCTGAAAGAGGTCTCTGGGTCAATTTGAATAGCCTGCCTTCTCATCTCTTTATCGAATTCGATTATAAAAACCCTAGGATTTGGGGGTTTCTTTGGAAAATTTGGTTTATGTTCGGACAATGGTTCTTCTTTAAAACTTTGAACTCTCAGACTCACTCTGAGTTTATGAATTGAATTTGAACTTTTCGGCATTTGTGATTTTGAAACTTTCTTGCAAGTCTTTCATAATTAGCATGACCTCCTTCTTGCTTGACATGTCTATGTGTTTATATATGAGAACATCTCTTTCAAAGGTTTTCCCAACTGTTAATTGATTATGAATCCCTTTAATGTTGCTTATTTGATTGTTACTGATTTTCCCCTAAATTAACACTTTCTATTGCCTCTTTTCTGACTCGAACAAGGCTTTCAATTTGGTTCTTTTACTGATTCCCTTTCCTTCTTTTCACAAATCAAGTGCCACTAGACTTTTACCTTAAATGTCTTCTATGTATTTACCCTTATTTGTCTGCTCTGCACAAGATATTTACTTGATCTCCTTCCTAAAATAACTTCTACCCATTACCGTTTAAATTTGAACTCCTTAATTAAAGGAAGTCCGTATACTGATTGATTTTAATTGGTGCATAGTTCCATAATTACCACTAAACTTTGATTTTTGCCTTATTTTCTATACTTTTTTTCAATTATAAATACCCTACTCTTTTATTAACACACAGACGATTTTTAAGCATATAGAAATCACAACTCACTTCTCAAACATACACTCTTGCTTCTTGATTGCACTTTGGCATCCATAAGTTTACTGTTTCTCCCTACCTGCTTCTTTGAACTTGTATGTCCTAATTTTGATTCTAGCATCAAATCCAATGTGTTTACTTACAAGCTTTTATGGCCATGCATACTTTACTGCTTTGTAGAGTTCAATTTTAAAGTGCTACTTATGTCTTTTTATCTGTTGCTGCAATGAATCCCTATCTCATCCCTTTTTATGTGCTTGGGCTGTAGTTTAAGACATGGCAACATACAAAGTTGTTGTCATGGATTAAGACTGGGTCCTTTGGATCCTAGCGTCTTTCAATTTCCCATACCCCTATTCCCTTATAAGCATTGAGTTAAGGTACAGTCTGACAGCATCCAAATTGTTGTCCAGGGCTGAACCTGACCTTCAAAAGGTCCTAACTCTCTAATATTTAAGCTGCCCTAGCTCCCCCTAATTTCCTTTCATTGCACTTACACTTACTTATAGTCCTTAAGTCATGCCACCATTTTATGAGCCTTGCTTTGCGAACCTTGAGTTCCTTCTGAACTTGGACATTTAATGGCTGGCCCATCCACACTACACTATAAGTTGTTCTGCAATGATATTTGTTGTGTAAGCACCGGCTGGAAATCTTGAAGTTCCTTGGAACTTTGACACATTCCAAATAAGAGAAAGGCTTTGAAAATCCTATCCTGGAAGTTGGTTTATCTCGTATTATTAGACTTTGAGTCTGGATTAGGCTAATTAGATGATGATGTAATTGCTGATGTAATTTTATTATTCCTTTTGAGTCACTTGGTCTGTAATAAGCTTTGTAATAAACTATGTAACAACTACTGCGATATAGTGAAAAAAGGTGGGATTGAGTGCATGTCAAAGGGGTAGATACCATGTCTATAGGATTAATACTTTCAAATTATGCACTTTCACGTAGATACCATGTCTATAGGACTAATACTTTCAAATTCTGCACTTTCACATAGATATCATGTTTATATGATTAATTCTTTCAAATTCTGCATTCTTCACATAGATACCTTGTCTATAGGATTAATACTTTCAAATTCTGCACTTTCACGTAGAAATCATAATCATAGGGTTATCACTTTCAAATTTTGCATTTTTCACGTAAATACCATGCCCATATGTTTTTTTCACTTCATAATATATACCATGTCAATAAATCGATGCTGCAATTCTGCACCTCATGTAGATGATATGCCTATAGGATTTCTTATATTTTTTGCATATGCATCTTCCACTAGGCAAATCTACTTATATGATCTAAAATAAATCAATCACACATCGATGACCTGCCTAAAGGATTTCTGCATAACAAAATCAGTGACACCTAGAAAGCATGCCTATAAGAGTAATCAATTAAATCTGAATAGTCCACTCGCCTTTTAAATCTAAAATCAGTGGTAATTCATCTAACAATCGCAGGACTAAATAATTTCTGCAATCAATTTGTTCTCCCCGTCTCTAAATTAATAGATATCATTCCTATAGATCCTGTTTAACACAGATAAATAGTTAGATAATTAATCAATTGTTAGTTTTCTGCAACTACATCTAAGCAGGACTAATTCAAACTTCCTATATGGGAAATATGTGGTAAATCAATTCTTCCTACGCTATTTTTAATTAAGGACCTAAGATGTATGTGTAAGATATGCTAAGATATTTGTTTCTTTAAGTGAGGAGGCCTACTTAAGCCTTTAATTGTTCTTATTTTCCCATAAACTGCTTTATGTGTTTTGATTGTCGCCCTAGAATTTTATCCTTTTTTAAACCTCTGAAAATTCAAGCTCCCTCCCTTTAGGATTAGTAGTCCTAAACACCTCCGGACTGATAGATGGGATGGGTAATATCATGCATTAGGTAACGATACCATTCCGCGCTTAATACCTTAACGGGGTGGGAAGGGTATACATGGAGATGATGATCACACGATAACACTACGCGTACGATTGGTTACCGGTGTTGTGTGGATGATCCATGTATTTTAAAAACCTAGGACTCCTTTCCTTTATGTAGCTTTGTTTAATATCAATAAATTCTATCTTTTCAACTACCCAAAACTCCCCTTTAATTTTGCTGCATTATTCCTTTTCCTTCTAAATTTTTTCTTCTTTGTTTATTCAATGCCTTAACTAATTTTATGCACTTAGACCCTCCTTCAGACAAATTGTAGATTCCAACATGCTTGTTACATACCTATTTGCAACCCTTATGTGCGAAATTATTTGTATACGTTTTTGGCTTAAAGTGACAATATAGCATGATCGGGAACCACACTAGGGGATCTTGAGGGGTGCCTAACACCTTCCCCTCGAGATAATTTCTAGCCCTTACCCAAACTCTGGTTTTCAAACTCAAAACCCTTTGTGTCCTAATGCACTTAATCATTAGGTGGAGACTCTTAAATTAAAAAAAAAACAATTCCCAAACAGGAATAAAGTTGTCCTCCAAAATGTCATAAACCCGATTTTGTTAGAAAATGGGGGCATCGACAAGCCTTTGATTGTGATTCTCTTTCATTTTTTATTTCTTCCAATTCTTCTTTACCATTTTCTTCTTGGATCTTTTCACCATTTTACCCTAGTCAACTACTTATTTGACTCCTCTTTGTGAATTTGTGTTGCACCGTCTCCATCGAGTCACAAGAATCCAACCTTCTTTATCAGTTTTATTATCACATGATTCACCTTTCTCTTGAGATCTTTACAACGCTATTGGTTTATACGCCACAGGAAGAAGCAATGCTTTGCTCAAATCGATAGGTTCAAAGTCACCAAATTTAATCATATTTGGTGATGATGCAATTTGGATGGCATCACATTCATGTACTTTGACAAATTTGCAAATGACAATGGGATATAGTGAACCAAAAACAAAAGAGACTTGATTTAAACTGTCTTTCTCATCCTCAAGCAAGATTTTTCCTTCAGCGGCCAAGTCCATGACTTTCGCCTTGAAGACAAATCACTTTTCAATTGGGTACCCAACCAACTGATGGTACTTGTAATAATTTGGATTTGTTAGTTCTTCCAGCTTCGTCTGGCCGCTTCATTTCGGGTAACTCAATGAGTTTCAACTCTAGGAGTTCTTCAAAAATTGCTGGGACATCAGAGTACAAGAATGCATTTTCTTTCCCTTGCATTTTCTTCTGAGTTAACTTTCAGACAAATTTATCATGTAAGGACGTTGTCTTCACACTTTGCTTCTTACTCACATTTGTGGTGACCTTTAATGGCGAGGCATTAAAATTGATTGAGTCCTTGCTCTAAGAATTTGGCAAAAACCTGCCTCCTTTCTTTATTTTTTGTTTATCCTTTACTTTGCGAGGTTCATAAACAGGTGGCCCTTGATTTCCACTTGAAGACATAATTAGCTCCATATCATGAACACCCGTAGACAATTCTTCAAAAGACATAGGTTTGATACCCTGCAGGATGTAGCGAAGTCCCCAATGCACTCTTTGGATACACATTCCTACTCGAGAAGATTCACTAAGTCTGTCTTTACAATTAAGGCTCGCATTCTTCCTTTAATTGATGAAACCAACAACCGGTTCATCCTTCCATTGACGCGTATTTGTGAGTTCAACCATACTTACAGTGCGTCTTGTTCTATAGAAGGGATTGAGAAATTCATGTTCACGTTGCTCCCAACTATCGATAAAACTAGTCTCGAGATCAATGTACCAATCAAAGGCATTTCCTTTTAAGGAATAGACGAACTTCTTAACAAGATAATCTCCATAGGTTCCAACATTATTACAAGTTTCGACGAAGTCTGCAATGTGTTGCTTCGGTTTTCTTTTACCATCAAATTGTTAAAACTTTGGGTGTTGATAACCTGCAGGCATCTTCAAACAATCAATTCTCGTAGTGTATGGCTTTGCATATACGAGAGAAGACTTGGCAGCAACATTGTACTTAACTTTGATGGCTCCCATAATGAAGTCTTTCAATTGGTCAATGGGAATAACCCCATCAAATTCTTTAGGAGCCGTTGTCTACCTTGTAGATGAGTCTCCGTTATCTTGCATCATTGGGAGCTTTCCCGGTGCATGAATTGAATCTCCCTCCATCATGCTTTCAACTCTATCTGTCAGATTGACGATTTGATTATCTTGATCCTGCATATGCTTCGTTAACCCTTCAATTGCCTTTGATAAATTTGTGAGTTGTGATTCAACAGTTGAAGTATTAGTCACCATTGCTTGGATAACCATCATAGATGGTGGAGGTTAGGAATTCTTTGATTTTTTGGTGTTCCAAGTCACCTTTCATTTGAATCCCTAGTCAAAGAAAGGTTTGGCTGTATTATTATTGGTCTGGGAAAGCAATGTTCAGGTTAGGAATTATATTGACTGGGGAGAAGGTGTAAGGCATTTCCTGAATCCCATGGTTCTAGAATGGTACCTTTATTGATCTAAACTTGGCTTTAATTAATTATGGCTAAACTGTCTTTCTATGATTTTTCATATTTTACATATCAGCTTTTATTTCTTGATTATTAACATTGCTAAACAAAATAATTTGGATAATATTGCGTTGTCATAACCACACTACGAAAGCAACTGCATGATCGAATAAAGAAATTAATTAACTTATTTTAATTGCCCCTCGCAAGCGAATCCAAAATTATGACAATCAACTATTTGTTGTGCTCTTGAGAAACTACTGCATTTGAGAAAATTATTTCTTAAATATTAAAAAAGAAAGTTAACTATCGCACCACGCAAGTGAATCAACAATTGTAGAAAATGATTGGTTAAATTAAAAATTAACTAAAACTAAATGGGTATGACCCTCAGATTTTTGAATGTTAAACTTCACGCTATGCAAGTGATTCCGTGAGTTAAAGCACGCCTACTAAGCCTAGAGTTCAAATTAATTATTAAGGTGATTAAATTACACAGGTAATTAAGTTACATAATTATTAAAAGAAAATATGATGAATTGAAAAATTATTTGAAAAGCTTGTAATTAGAAACTTGGACCGGCTTTGTTTGTTGGATTTTAAATGGCCAATTCTATTATTTTTGACATTAATCTACCGTACTATTAAAGGCAAATGACTCTACAAGCATGCTTAACCTCATAGTGGGCCTAATTGAATTTTGAGTTAACTTTGGCCCATACATATTAAAGCCTATCCACAACTAAAAATCAACTAATAGCCTACTAGTGTCTGTTTTATTCTTTTAGTTTAACAATGATTGCAATAGTAAATTAATTGAAAATATTTTGCTGAATAACCCATACCAACTCAATACACTTCAGGCCTTGAGCAGACGAAAATTGAACTGGAAAAATAACTCCACTATTGTTGAGCACTAGAGCTTTAAGTTTAAAGTGCACTTATCTTAAAAAGTCTATCTACAAGTTAATATCATAAAAATTTCAGCAAGATATAAAAGACTTCTCATTTGATTTTATTCAATAACCTAAAGTAGAAGTGATAAGGATGCAAGCTTTGGATACTAACTCTAAATTACGGGTTGCTACTTAGACATAAACAGAATCTTAATATAGTTCAAGAAATATAAAACAACAACCCAAACATCATTTAAATATGTCAATGACTCAAAAGAATCAACTAACTCATGTATATGTTGGTACTTAAAAGAAAACGTATCATACAGAAACACAATATACTAAAAGGACTTGAATCACTTCATTTCCATTCACTCTTTATCCAAAAAGTAATACAACAGTTGATGAAATACCTAACCAACAGAAAGAAAATATTAGCAAGGGAGGGACTGAATTTTAACAACAAACAACAACCCAACAATAATGAAAAAATAGTGAATCCGTGTTAAAACAGGCCCATAAATCTCACTAAAAGTAGTGATTCTTGAAGAGAAGGGACTCAGAATCAAACTATTAGACTCTTATATGTTTTTGAAATATTTGCACTCTAAGACTAAACAAAAAACTCATGATTTTTAGCTTACTTTTTATGTGTTCAACTGCTGAATTTTTTTATTTTTTATTTTTATGTGTTCAAGCAATTCTAAAGATGTATGGAGGTGTGACAGAGTGTCTATGAAAAGTAAGGAAAGGGCTGCCCTTAAATAGGCAAAGAATGCCACTTTTTGGACAGATTTTAGTTCACCAAAAGTCTGTCCAAAAGGACTAAATTTTGTGTGCTAAACACTGTTCAAAGGCTGTCCAGAAGGTGAAAGGACAACCTGAAAATCTACTATAGTAGAAACAAGAAAAAAAAATATCATTTCGGCCACTCTACTAGTAAAAAGTAAACTACTAGTACCCTATTTCATCATTTGCCTTTTACCCTTTACAAACTACTATTAAACTAACTAACAATTTCAAACCAATGTAAAAACAGAAAATTCATCATTCAACTTAGCCAATTATACTAATGGTGATATGATCAATCCAAAGAAAAAAAAATCTAAGATTAGGAAAAACATGTATTATAGTGAGGTAATTAATCACAACATAATTAACTAAGTGTAGAAATCAGAAAAAATTCTATACGAACTAGTGGATCAATCATTATCCAAACATAAACCTAAACAAACTAACAAATCGATAAGAAAAACAGAAAATATAAGATAAAGAGAAAGGGATTAGGAGTTACCAAACTCGGGTCCGCAACGAGGTAGCCGACTCGAGCACATTTTTCTTTGACATAAAATGCCACTGTAATTTCCTTGGCACACGGCCATCGAAACTAGCATTTTTATCTCAAAGAAAAACGTGCCTAGGTCGAGAAAATAGCTTCGGACAGTAGGGTGGTCGCCGGAATTTGGCCGGATGTTCGTCAATATTTTCGGCTTGAGACCAATAATAAATAATAGTCATTGTCTAGATATAAACGTCTATGTAGGAGTTGGGTAAAGTAGATGGTTCAATATTTACGAATTTAACAAAAAAGTGCGGCTAGGGCTTTCCTAGATCTAAAATCTGTGGAGTCTGAGGGTGTTTTGAAGGATTTCGTTCGAAGATATGGAAAGAGGAGGTTGTTTAGATTATATGGTAAGATTATAAGGTCAAATAGAAAGTTTTCGGCGGCAGCCAGTGGCGGAGCCACGGTGGCGCCGCCGCAAGGGGAGATGTTGCAGAGACGAGGGAGAAATAAGAAAAGAAGGGCTCTATGGTTTGGTCTTTCAGGAAAATGGAAAAAAATTTGATTTTTCGAGTCTTTTGTATGACAAGTAAATTGATTATGGGCCATTGGATCAAGGATAATTGAAGGCTGAGATTTGATCTTGAATACTTAACCAAAACGATGTAGTTTCGATACAAAACTACGTCGTTTGACCCTCCTATGGAAGACCCATTTGGAAAGGATCTGGGCTCTTTGGGCTTCTAATTCTGAGCCAACTTTGGCTCAATTTCAATTAAAATATACTAGCCCAATCCCTTAAACTCTAACTATCTTATTTAGTCCTAAAAAAATATACAAGTAGAAAGAAAAATCATTTTGGTATAATTTTAAGACGCAAACTGAAATATACAAATTAAAGATAAAAAATATTTTTGGTATTTTTATGAAAGAAAATGCAAAAAAAAAAATACACACAAATATGAGAAAATTTATACAGGGAAGATAAGATTATTTTAAAATTATCTTCTCTTTTTACGAGTTTAAAGGGGTGCAAAAAGTAGGTGTTCACGGCTGCTCATCTTTGCTTGAGAACATGAAGAATTTTTGTGCAAAGAAAAGTGAATGTCATTGCTAATTTTTTGCTCACATATCACTCCAATGGAAGCAATTTTTTGAAAATGGTTACCACACCATACGTCCGAGGTTGCCTACCACACCATTCCAAGAAAAGTGAATGTCATTGCTAGTTTTGGAAAATTTGGTTGCTAGGACTACTAGGCACAGGAGTGAAGACTGTTGTTGCTGTTGTTGTTGATGTTACTATTACTTACTGCTTATATCAAAAGTAAAAGAGAGAGAACTGTATATGTTTGCAAACTAAGAGTTACAAAACTCCTATCTATATGTCTTCTAGAGTCAAATCTTGATTCTTGACTTGCTCTATTTTGTTGACCTTAGTTTGGGTCTTGATTCTCTTCTATGAAAAGATTATGAATAAATCTCAGTGCTTGCTATCCTGATCCGAAATTCAGATGATTAATCTTCAGAAGCTGGGTTATTAATAGATTGTCAAAGTTAAATCCAACTAAACTGTGATCGAAAGACTTCTTTCTTCGGATGATAACTAAAATGGAAAGCTTTGATTTTTATAAACATTGATCTACAGCGGGTCTTGCAAAGCCATCAAAGACGAACAAAACTAAGAAAATTTTTTGCCCCAGTTTGGCACTGAGAAAATTTGTGAGTTATTAGGTAAAGCTGCAGATCAGCTTGTTTTATTTGAAAGATGCAAAAATGGTATAGAAGGATCCGAATCAAATGTGCTTCTCTTAGGATTAGAATGGATAAAACATAGACTAGGAGGTGCATCTCCCATGGGTAGCACTGGAATGACTGCGAAATTGAAGGACTCGAACTACGAAGTGCATATCCTAGAATTAATGATTCATATTAGGAAGAGCATCTCTTATTAAAATGAATAGGGTTGACTCGAGCCAGGAAATGCATCTCCTACAAGTGAGGTTGAAGGACTCCGACAAGGAAGTGTGTCTCCTCGGAATAAAGGTACAGATTGGGAAGTGCATCTCCTACTGGAATGACTCAAGCTAGAAGCTGCGTCTCCTACGAGTGGGGTTGAAGGACTTGTACTAGAAATGTGTTTCCTATGATTGATGGTTCAAACTATGAATTTGTCTCCTACGAATGAGGTTGAAAGGTTTGGACTAGGAAGTGGGTATCCTAGGATTAACTCTTGTATATGTTGGTACTTAAAAGAAAACGTATCATACAGAAACACAATATACTAAAAGGATTTGAATCACTTCATTTCCATTCATTCTTTATCCAAAAAGTAATACAACAGTTGATGAAATACCTAACCAACAGAAAGAAAATATTAGCAAGGGAGGGACTAAATTTTAACAACAAACAACAACCCAACAATAATGAAAAAATAGTGAATCCGTGTTAAAACAGCCCATAAATCTCACTAAAAGTAGTGATTCTTGAAGAGAAGGAACTCAGAATCAAACTATTAGACTCTTATATGTTTTTGAAAGATTTGCACTCTAAGACTAAACAAAAAACTCATGATTTTTAGCTTACTTTTTATGTGTTCAACTGCTGAATTTTTTTATTTTTTATTTTTGTGTGTTCAAGCAATTCTAAAGATGTATGGAGGTGTGATAGAGTGTCTATGAAAAGTAAGGAAAGGGCTGCCCTTAAATAGGCAAGAAAGCCACTTTTTGGACAGATTTTAGTTCACCAAAAGTCTGTTCAAAAGGACTAAATTTTGTGTGCTAAACACCGTTCAAAGGTTGTCCAGAAGGTGAAAGGACAACCTGAAAATCTACTATAGTAGAAACAAGAAAAAAAATATCATTTCGGCCACCCTACTAGTAAAAAGTAAACTACTAGTACCCTATTTCATCATGTACCTTTTACCCTTTACAAACTACTATTAAACTAACTAACAATTTCAAACCAATGTAAAAACAGAAAATTCATCATTCAACTTAGACAATTAAACTAATGGTGATATGATCAATCCAAAGAAAAAAAATCTAAGATTAGGAAAAACATGTATTATAGTGAGGTAATTAATCACAACATAATTAACTAAGTGTAGAAATCAGGAAAAATACTATACGAACTAGTGGATCAATCATTATCCAAACATAAACCTAAACAAACTAACAAATTGATAAGAAAAACAGAAAAAATAAGATAAAGAGAAAGAGATTAGGAGTTACCAAACTCGGGTCCGCAACGAGGTAGCCGACTCGAGCACATTTTTCTTTGACATAAAATGCCACTGTAATTTCCTTGGCACGCGGCCATCGAAACTAGCATTTTATCTCAAAGAAAAACGTGCCTAGGTCGAGAAAATAGCTTCGGACAGTAGGGTGGTCGCCGGAATTTGGCCGGATGTTCGTCAATATTTTCGGCTTGAGACCAATATTATATAATAGTCATTATCTAGATATAAACGTCTATGTAGGAGTTGGGTAAAATTGATGGTTCAATATTTACGAATTTAACAAAAAAGTGCGGCTAGGGCTTTCCTAGATCTAAAATCTGTGGAGTCTGAGGGTGTTTTGAAGGATTTCGTCCGAAGATATGGAAAGAGGAGGTTGTATAGATTATATGGTAAGATTATGAGGTCAAATGGAAAGTTTTCGGCGGTGGCCAGTGGCGGAGCCACGGTGGCGCCGCCGCAAGGGGAGATGTTGCAGAGACGAGGGAGAAATAAGAAAATAAGGGCTCTATGGTTTGGTCTTTCAGGAAAATGGAAAAAAAATTGATTTTTCGAGTCTTTTGAATGACAAGTAAATTGATTATGGGCCATTGGATCAAGGATAATGGAAGGCTGAGATTTGATCTTGAATACTTAACCAAAACGATATAGTTTCGATACAAAACTACGTCGTTTGACCCTCCTATGGAAGACCCATTTGGAAAGGATCTGGGCTCTTTGGGCTTCTAATTCTGGGCCAACTTTGGCTCAATTTCAATTAAAATATACTAGCCCAATCCCTTAAACTCTAACTATCTTATTTAGTCCTAAAAAAATATACAAGTAGAAAGAAAAATCATTTTGGTATAATTTTAAGACGCAAACTAAAATATACAAATGAAAGATAAAAAATGTTTTTGGTATTTTTATGAAAGAAAATGCAAAAAAAAAAAAATACACACAAATATGAGAAAATTTATACAGGGAAGATAAGATTATTTTAAAATTATCTTCTCTTTTTACGAGTTTAAAGGGGTGCAAAAATTAGGTGTTCACGGCTGCTCATCTTTGCTTGAGAACATGAAGAATATTTGTGCAAAGAAAAGTGAATGTCATTGCTAATTTTTTGCTCACATATCACTCCAATGGAAGCAATTTTTTGAAAATGGTTACCACACCATACGTCCGAGGTTGCCTACCACACCATTCCAAGAAAAGTGAATGTCATTGCTAGTTTTGGAAAATTTGGCAGCTAGGACTACCAGGCACAGGAATGAAGACTGTTGTTGCTGTTGTTGTTGATGTTACTATTACTTACTGCTTATATCAAAAGTAAAAGAGAGAGAACTGTATATGTTTGCAAACTAAGAGTTACAAAATTCCTATCTATATGTCCTCTAGAGTCAAATCTTGATTCTTGACTTGCTCTATTTTGTTGACCTTAGTTTGGGTCTTGATTCTCTTCTATGAAAAGATTATGAATAAATCTCAGTGCTTGCTATCCTGATCCGAAATTCAGATGATTAATCTTCAGAAGCTGGGTTATTAATAGATTGTCAAAGTTAAATCCAACTAAACTGTGATCGAAAGACTTCTTTCTTCGGATGATAACTAAAATGGAAAGCTTTGATTGTTATAAACATTGATCTACAGCGGGTCTTGCAAAGCCATCAAAAACGAATAAAACTAAGAAAATTTTTTGCCCCAGTTTGGCACTGAGAAAATTTGTGAGTTATTGGGTAAAACTGCAGATCAGCTTATTTTATTTGAAAGACGCAAAAATGANAGGAGGTGCATCTCCCATGGGTAGCACTGGAATGACTGCGAAATTGAAGGACTCGAACTACGAAGTGCATATCCTAGAATTAATGATTCATATTAGGAAGAGCATCTCTTATTAGAATGAATAGGGTTGACTCGAGCCAGGAAATGCATCTCCTACAAGTGAGGTTGAAGGACTCCGACAAGGAAGTGCGTCTCCTCGAAATAAAGGTACAGATTGGGAAGTGCATCTCCTACTGGAATGACTCAAGCTAGAAGCTGCGTCTCCTACGAGTGGGGTTGAAGGACTTGTACTAGAAATGTGTTTCCTATGATTGATGGTTCAAACTATGAATTTGTCTCCTACGAATGAGGTTGAAAGGTTTGGACTAGGAAGTGGGTATCCTAGGAATAATGGTTTATATTAGGAAGTGTGTCTCCTATTACAATGAGGTTGCAAGACTTGTATTAGGAAGTGCATCTCCTAGGATTTCATGGTTTAGATTAGGAAGTGCATCTCATATTGGAATTACTCAAACTAGGAAGTGCATCTCCAACGAGTGAGGTTAAAAGACTTGGATTAGGAAGTGAATCTCGTAGGATTAATGGTCTAGAGTAGGAAGTGCGTCTCCTATTGGAATTACTCAAACTAGGAAGTGCGTCTCCTACGAGTGAGATTGAAAGTCTTGGACTAGGGAGTGCGTTTCCTAGGATTTATGGTTTAAATTAGGAAGTGCGTCTCCTATTGGAATGATTCAAACCAGGAAGTGTGTCTCCTACAAATGAGGTTAAAGGACTTGGAGGGAATGTAACAAGAGGTTGGCACCTTGTATCAATGAGATAGAATATAACCAGGGGTTGGCGCCATGTATCACTAAGAAGGAATATAATCAAGGTTTGGCGCCCAAACTAGGAAGTGCGTCTCCTACAAGTGAGGTTGAATGGCTTGGACTGGGAAGTGCGTCTACTAGGATTGGAAATTTAGAGTAGGAAGCATGTCTCCTCGTGGAATGATTCAAACTAGGCACTGTGTCTCCTACGAGTGAGGTTCAAGGGCTTGGACTAGGAAGTGCATTTCCTAGGATCGATTGTTCAGATTAGGAAGTGAGCCTCCTAATGGAATGACTCAAACTGGGAAATATGTCTCCTACGAGTAAGGTTTAAGGGCTTCGATTAGGAAATGTGTCTCATCGGATTGCTGATTTAGATTAGGAACTGCGTCTCTTATGATTGAGGTTACAAGACTTGTAATAGGAAGAGTGTATCCTAAGATTTGATGGTTTAGATTAGGAAGTGTGTCTCCTATTAGAATGAATCAAACTATGAAGTGTGTCGCCTAGGATTGGTTGAAAGGTTTGGACTAGGAAGTGCGTCTCCTGGGATTAATGATTCAGATTAGGAAGTGCGTCTCCTATTGGAATTACTCTAACTAGGAAGTGTGTCTCCTATGAGTGAGGTTTAAGGGCTTCAACTAGTAAATGTGTCTCCTATGAATGAGATTTCAAGACTTATACTGGGAAGTGCGTATCCTAAGATTTGGGCGTTAGATTAGGAAGTGTGTCTCCTAATGGAATGACTCGAACTAGGAAGTACGTCTCCTAGGATTGGTTGAAAGGTTTGGACCGGGAAGTGCGTCTCTTAGGATTAATGAGTCATATTAGGAAGTGTGTCTCCTATTGTAATTTCTCAAACTAGGAAGTGCAACATCTGTTGAAAGGTTTTGGAACAGCTAGTGCGTCTCCTAGGATTGATGACTAGATTAGGTAGTGTGTCTCCTATTAGAATGACTAAAACTAGGAAGTGCATCAGCTACGAGTGATGTTAAAAGACTTGGAGGGAATGTAACCAGGGTTTGGTGCCCTGTATCACTAAGAAAGAATATAATCTGGGGTTGGCGCCCTATATCAGTGAGAATGAATGTAACCAGAGATTGACACCTTGTATTACTAAGATAAAAGTTAGCTCTAATTGTGATTTTAATGTTTTACAGGAGTTAGTTAATAAAATGAGAGTTTATGATGGTAATCAAGTGGAAATTTGAGCAGCAAGAACGAAACAGCACAAAAACCCCACTAGCGCGGGCATTAGCGCGGGATTAGCGCGCCCGCGGTAGTCCAGTGATTCGGGCAGAAGGAAACTCCATTAGCGCGGGCATAAGCACGGGTTTAGCGCGCTAATCCAGTCCGGAAAATCAATTATTAAGGGGTAAAATTGTCAATATGAAAGGTATCCACTCAACTAACATGAATTAAAGTTCCATTATTGAGGGGGAGATCAGATTTTGTGCAAGGAGAGGAGGATCTTGAGAGAAAAGCCATTGAAGACCAATCTTGGAGCTAAGAAAGGAGGAGAAATATATCATCTTCGAGCAAGAATTAAAAGAGTTCTTCTAAACTTTCTCTTAGTTACTTGTTCATATTATGTTTAAGATTATTATCGTTGAGATTTGTATGAACATGAGTGGCTAAAACATCTATTATTCTGGGGTTGTGATGTAGCCATAAATATTGTGG